>VTPC01005150.1:0-63565 GCA_011009095.1 Ignelater luminosus
TTTTTTCATTATTCACATTTTTGAAAAATATCTATTTCTCGTATTATAACTTCACAATTAATTATTGAGTGAAAGAAAAACATTTTACATCCATTCAGCATTGTACTAGGAAAAAAATTAGACTTACCTTTCTAAACATATCAGTATGGTTGTAAAAATAAATTCTAACCTTCTAACACATTCCTTTTTGCTTTTATCTAGATAACCACGGAGTATTAAATTCTTGTTACGTAAATGTAACAATTTTACGATACGTTGCAGTATTAAACTTAAATGTAATTTTACGACTACTGCAGAAACTTTTAAAACCCCCGTATAGTTATTTTTATTTGAATCATTTTTTTCCTTCTATCGCATCACCTAGTTCTAATTTTATTCTGTCAAATCATGATTTAAAATGTTCCTACCTGAATGTATATTTTAGAACAGGTTAGTTATAAAAGTTAAATAAAACTAAAAAGAGACGTCATCGTAAAAGAGCTTAAAAAATAATTATCTTTCAACGTCGATCCCATATAAGGAATCATTTAAAGGAGAACATTTAACACACAAAAGTGATTGCTGCTTCTTCATTTTTCCATGTTCAATATGCACAATAAACCGGCTTGCTGCGATATTTATTTTATGATCCTAAACCAAACAACGGTTTTTGTGCAACGAATTAATGTGGCGCCAAACTCAACTTTTGGATTCGGGCCTTCTAGCGTTGTAGTTATTTAAATTATGTACATATAATTAAGTTATTCGAAACACTAGAAGTTATAAAAGATATTATTTATTAATACATACAGCTACATGTATGTATTTATAAATGTATGCGTTAGCTTTTGTTTTTCCAATGACCGTAAAAATTCCAGAGGTGTCGTAAAGTATAACCATCTCGTATCATGTGTGGTCTATTAGTGAAAAAATTTGGTTTTTGGTCATATTTCATTAAATTTATGTAGACATATTTTTTTGACATATTATTTTTTACCTTTTTCTCCGTCTTTCTCCTTAATTAGAAAACTGGATTTTTATGGTGTCGCTTTTAGAATTGCTGCTGAAGGATCCTTCAGCAATTATAATAAATTAATGACACCTAGAGCATAGCTTAATACTTCTATATAGTGTACGAAATTACAGGGGCGTAACTTAAACTTCATCAAAAATTCATTTTTGTTCTTGCACATTAGTCTGATGTTATATAGAAAAACTAAAACAATTTCTCTTTTAGAACGTGCTCATTCTAGAGAAAAAATTAGAATAATTAACTAATAGATTTTGATATTTTTTTTCGTAGCCTGCATAATTAATGAGTATTAAATGATCGCACGTCACTGTTTTTATCAAAGGAAAACAGAATACACACTGAGAATTCAAATTAAATTCCTAATGAAACCATATTTCCGCTATTAAATCGTTAAAATCTCACAAAGGTTTAGATCTTTAATCTTTAGGTATACCAGGGAGATTCAGTAACCTTTAGTCAATAACCTTTAGTCATAACTTCATAAGTCACTTATGATAAGTGTATCAAAATTTCCAATCTTTATGCCTACAATATTCACATTTAAAGAATTCAGAATATAAAATGTAACTTAAAAATAAAAAAATCTAAAAACAAAGCTCAAATATAGAATATACGAAGGTTATACTAAAAGTTTTGAGATTGCACTCAACTACAACCTAAATACGTTCACAGGTCGGGTTTGTCGATGTGATGGTGTCTGGATCGTCTGAAAACCCTTCCTTCATCGTTTCTAGCAATCGAAGTCCCCTCTCGATAGACTCAACCGTTCCTAAAATAAGAGACATTTGCCAAAACAACAAAAGTTTTTTTTTTATTCGCCAAAGAACAAAAAACAACCAATATTTCTCAGATCGTTCACTCCCCTACCACTCCTAACAATTCAAGTTCCACTTTGATACGATCAGCTGTTCTTGAAAAACAGAATTTCTGTCAAAAACCTAAAATATGGTCGATGGTTCTTTATATAACCCCATTGCAGTGCTTGAGGGCCCGGCGATTCAGGGTGCGCATGGTACAAACAATCGAATATTTAAAATATCCAAAATCGGTAAATCTCTTTTCTATTCATCTTTTGTACAAAAGCTGTTTCATATCATGCTGAGTGTCCATCCAGCCAGCACCCCACCTTTACAATGAATTGTCTTGGTCGGCTTAGTAAACTATGACAAAAATGAAAATGTTGCAGAATCACAACAACTGCACTAATGTTTATAAAGAATTTTTGCTAAGCCATCTCCAAAGCCTTCCTCCGTCGCTTTTCGGTTCCGGTTGGGTTCACTCTGTTTCAAGATGGCTCAAACTCCTACCTTTACTAACCTTCAAAGAGCTAATTATAATTAACCATTCCTGATATATGGGATATCCGACGAAAAGAAGCAGAAGACTACGTGGGAATACCGATGGCCAAGTTTAGAATGTGCCAACTTGATATGGTACATTTTCAGCCCTTTAAGATTATGCTTGTGATTGTGACTAACTACCAAGAGCGCACGCATCGTGATGGTTTTTGTCCGCGTCGGATTGCCAGTCGAGATTCCTTCAAGATCAGTAATAACTCTAGTTAAATTAGGTGTCTTAGTTCTAGTTTATGTACCAGTAGTTATGAAATCTACATCTCCAATTGCACGCTTCTCCTTTCAGAGCTCTTGTTTATGTCGAATCCCCTCTACATAGAATCTTTAAAAAACACTATAGAACGTGTTCTGATCGTCTGAAAGTCACTTCTCCATTATTTCTAACAATCTGAATACTTGACATCTTGATACTATCAACCATTTCTGAGATAACAAGATATCTGTCAAAAAACACAAAAGAGACAATTTATGGAACTAAAAGCTATTGTCAGCAAACAAATTGTCGTTTATTCTTGAAATATGGTCTAACAATCAGTTGTGCATGAATCGCTTAAAAGCCACATAAAGCTAAATACCAAGACGGTTTGCGCTATTCCCTGCTACGTGCCACATGTGGTGGCCTTACATTAGCCTTTTTAATAAAGCTATCTATGAACATGAGTTGAGTTGGGTTCAAGATCCACCTCTACAGGATTGGTGTTGCTGAGATATGGAATATCCAAAAAAAAAATTAAACGATTGGTGGTGCCTAGATTATTGGAATGTCCACCCTCCACCACTACAAAACAAAGTAAACTAGAAGTCAATACAACCATGCGTTCCAAACATTTAAAAACGTTTCCATAAAGAAATCCTTAATGATAATACTACCATTGGGCAACATCTATTGTAATAATTTTAATAAAAGAGAAATACACCAACGCGCTCATGTCACCGTAAAAGCTCTGTTTGGAAGTAAAAGAAGTTATATTTCTAGCATCCATTATTGCTCCACTGCTGATATAACTTTACTTGCTATAAAAGAAAAAAAGAAAAACAAGAAGGAAAGCCTGAAAAGCAAAACTGAAAAACCTAAAAGAGAAGTTTTTTCCCAAATCAAAAGTCTAAAAGAAGAAACAACTGACGACGTCTCCTACATTTTGTATCGTGTGCAATTAAATGTAGTCAACATGATCATTGCTCCCATTCAAACCCAGTAATTTCTTATTTAGACAGATTTTGATTTTAAAAGGATGAGCACACCAAACTACCGAAAGTAGCCATTTTTGACCTTACGTGTCTTCTGAATTTAGTAAACCCCAACAGCTCCGCGACTGTCTTAGACATTAGGACATTAGAGTTTTGGATGGGAACTTAGCCCAAGCTAGACAAAAAATTCTATAGCTAAAGAAGTAAAGGTAATAGGTGTGTACTAGAGAAGCTATGTTGGAATGCCTAATGCAAAAACTTGCCGATCTAAAACAGAAGGCAGCTAAATGTGGACAAATATCTTACCTACTCCTAAAGAATGTCACATTCAGAGTTGAAGAATCAGAAAACCAGAATAATATAAAAATGACTAGCATAGGGAAACAAATGATGATCGGCAAACAAAATTGATAGCGTACACGTACGCGTTGTCAGTAAAAGCATCTCCGGAAATTACAAATTCTTGATCTGGAGTCACTAGGACAGGTTTACCTACAAATACCGAGAAAGGTCTTTGCAAAAAGGCTCGATTAAACCGTGTGCAGCTTAACTGAAAAAAAAAGAATGAAAAACTACGGGGTCTGAGAAATAAGTATAAAACAAACGTGTCGAAAGGAAACTTTTATTTAATTTTTCTTCTTGTAAAAAGCAATGAAAACCTTGTTTAATCCAGTTTTACCTCCATCCACAGTTTGTTATATAATTCACTCTGAATTGAGCCTGAATTTAAAAAGAAAAGTGCAATTAAAAGTTTTTTGGTCGGCTCAAAACAAAATGTATTGTGAAAAGTTTTTGTTACATAAATTCAATACTTCAGAAATTACTTTTTTACTAAAAATTAGGTACGGTGAGGTAGAATGTTATTGTGTATGTACAGAATAAAGGAATTTATGTAACTTGATTCCTAAAAATGTTATTGCTTTCAATAATTCACCCTAAAACAAGATCTATAGATCAGATAGAAGGAATTTCCAATTTCGTTAAAATAACTCCTTTCAAAAAAATTTTTAGTATTAAACATCTCATCAATTCTGTTAGTTTATTTCTGAAAAATTTCTTGCTCTATCAAATTCCTATTCCAGTGGCATTTATGCGAAAAATGTGTGTTTATCAGCCAAAAATATCGATCAATTCGCATAAAAATTATTGAATCACCTTCGTATTTTATTTAAATAAGCAAAAAATCAAATAAAATTCTTAACTAACCAATTTCCTCTTACACTAAATTTTAAAATAGTTAAATTTGTGCGGCTGATTTAGTAAAGACTAATGACTTCAGAATTAAAATTTTGATCGAACAGATTATAATAAATTTATATTTAAATATTTTGTTTATTTTAAAAACTCACACAGTTATAACTAAATGCACAAATTTTGTAAATTTCGTTCGGTTCTCTTTTTTCTTATATGTGCAGAACTTAAAATATATCGAAATGGCAGATTTAATGCACACAGGTTAACGACACTAGAAATTCCTCAACCCGTTTAAAACTGGCACCAACACCTGTCCTCATTGTTACGTAACTAACTTAAGCTTTTATTAGTATAATTTTGCCCTAAATCAAAATTTTTACTTTTTTAGTTAAAAAAAAATTGATAGACTAAACACTCATAAAAAGCTTTTATCAGAAAAAGTAAAAATTATAAACATGGCTGGTTGGCTGGGGTAGAAAAAGTGTAACGTTATCAAAGTGGTTGAACTATGGAGGAATTCCAAAAAAAGCTCGTTTTAAGCCTCAAAGAACTTAATGAGTAAACAGACGACATTATTTAGACGTCTTGGGTAACAGAATTGACACTTAGGGCGCCTTGGGATTTATCTTTGTGAGTGGCGTTTGCCATATGAAGACTAGACAGTCGCAAGAATTTTGTATTAATTAAGTTTACTAAGGCGACAACGTAGTTTTTGCCATTTTTGTCGTATAAAATCTAGTTTTGGTCGATTGCGTTTTTTTATTAGATTGAGTTTTTATTGAATATTATAAAAATATTTTTATAACGGATGTCAAAATTTTATTAGTTTAAAATATGAATGCCTTTTCGGAATTTCTTAACATTCTCGTTTTTGGTTTATTTATAATGTTTTCCTCTTAAGAAATTTTACAGTCTGCACAAGAAATATTTAAATGGAAAAATTCAAAATTATTTTTCAGCATGACGGGGACTCTACCTGCAGGATTAATACTCTTCCAATTTGAATTCTTTCTAAAGCTGTCTCCACTTTATAAATAAATTTCTATTCATCCAGTTAGAGTTTAATTTTTAAATTCTACCCCAGTAGTTTAAAGCTTATAGTTGAAAAGATTCTTGGTGTCAGTCCCATCTGCATTCATTAGTTACACTACAAGTACAGTTCGACTCAAAAATTGTTTAAAGTGTACAACTTAGTTGATATTTATCTCGAAGGATATGGTCCATACTTAATGACTCAAAGAGTTTATCTTTGTCTTGAATCTTTAGATTTTGACTCAATCTGTTTTCTTCTTGAAGATCTTTAACTGATGAGTGTCGTTGGAATGCCATAACACATTTCAGAATCAATCAGTCTTGGGAATGCTGATTGCTCTTTTTTTATTTTCTGATTTTCGCTTAAGCTTCTTGACTTCTTAAACTTGCTGTCTATCTTTCTTCACTTCTGTCTGCTTAAATCAGAAAGTCGTTCTCAATCTTAGTGATTTCCTTCCTAAGTCTTCAGGATTTCTGTATCTTCTTCTTAGTTTGGACACTTTTTGCCCATTCAAATGTATCAAAAGCAAGATATCATTCAGAAGCCTTTTTAATTGAAAACAATTAATCCAGGATATTGCAAGCTTTCCTCTGGTGATATTGAGTAATAACTATACCACTGTATTGTGTGGCAACGTAGAAAGTGGACGCTAGTTTGAAAATGCCATATTCACAGCTTTCATATTCTACGACCATTTCCTCTTTGGCTTAGAAAGAAAAACAGAATTCTTTATGTATCGTTCGGTGGTCAGTAGTTCGGAATCCCGGCGCCTTTCTGGTCTTAATGGTTCGTATGTGTTACTTATTTTTTTTCTCGGCGGTCGTAATATATGGACTAAAATGTTGGTTGTCGGCACAGCCGACTGTTTGCGCCCGTGATGCCATTGAAGACTAGGCTCATGATGACGTCTGAGACAGAAGCAATACATATGTCGCGGACAATGATGGCTTCATGTGATTACAGTTGCGTGGGTGTGGTCTCTTCATACGCGAGCTCTGTAGAGGTGAGTTCAGTAGCGAGCAATAGCAGCAAAAGGTCGCAGTGATCAAACGGAACTTTAAAATTGCAATCCTACTTTTTTACTTTCGGTAAGCAGGATAAGGAAGTGTACACCTGACACCAATAGCGCACTGGTGGATGGACTTGCTGATTTCAAGTGACTAAAGTCGTTTTGAAAATTTCTAAAATGGCAACGAACTGTAGTAGATTCTCTCTTACAGATTTAAAATTGTATTAGAACATTTTTATAATTAGATTTTTTAGAAGCATCTATTTCTCTATCTCAAGATGTCTCCTTAGCTATCCCTAACTGCCCTGCTTCTGAAAATAGTTTCTTCTTGATTCATTGTTTAAATTGTAAAAGCATTCGTTGATTTGCAAGCTTTGGCTGTGGTTGCCTTGTGTTCCTGTCCATGTCTTTTTCCAGAAGTTTTGTTACTCTGTCAAGTTTTAGATCTGTGTGCGACTGTAGGTTTCTCATATCCTGTGCACCCTATATTTGGGGGTTTGTATGCACTTAGCGCAACGCATCTCCTTTTTTCTTTTCTTAGTATTGCCCAATAGACGTCCATACCCCGGGCGAGGGCTGAATTATTGCCGTTAGGGGTATGCATTTTTTACATGCCTGACCACAACGTCAAACCATCTGTTTCGTGGCGATTTCCAATCGTTTCTGTATGCACAATGGCACAATGACTGCGCTCACCCATCTTCGTCTCCACCATCTTTATATCATCAACACCAAGACACTACCTTATCAGTCCTCCAGTCAACGACCTTTTCGGATTGTTATAGTTAATTAAGCTAAGCTCCGGTTGGAAGCTTTGGATATGAGTTAAAGAGAATAAGTTTCAAGATTACTGATAAGAAACTAGTTTAGATTACGTAGAAGATTGTATATCGTAGTAGACAGAGCTAAATGTACTCTCCACTAAACGCTCGCCTTGCTGGTACAGCCAAGAATGTATGCAATAACAGTTTTGCTTTTGGGTTCTCTGACTTTCTGATGGACGTAGAATTTCTTCGTTTTTGGTGACCAAAACGGATAAACTGAATTTTGATTAAGTTGTTTTGGGTCCTTTACTGACGGAATCGAATCTCTAACTACTAATCGAATTTTCACTACAAAACAAAATATCAGTTTCTCTTTTCTATGTTTTACTTTTGATTCAGTTCAAATGCACAATGCAATTCTAAGCCGAGACCATTTACTGAAATCACTTTTTTGTAACAAGTCGCTGCAGATTAGCTCCCTGTTTATTTGCACCCGTTAAAATATTCTTTTGGTTTTTCTTGCAACCCAAGGTTGGTAGGTTTGTAGTGTCCAAAGTTCTTTTTCGCCGCAACCGCCGTCTTACTCTATTAGCCGCTACTGATTTTGCCTTACTATTATTGATATGTTTCTGTATGCATAATGACGAATATCAACCACTTGCACTCAATCATCTTCGTCTCCGCCATGCTACAAACAGAGAATCTAAAAATTGAGCGCCTTACAGACGAAATAAAAAATCTTTAGATCGTTAACTGACGTTTTGCTCGGATTTGATTTGTTTTGCACACTCATCATTGCACGAAACTTAATTAGTTCAAAGAGACTGCTACAACTTCATATGGCTAAATCCTGTTGCACTCCTAAAAGAAAGCTAGAGAAGACTTGACTAAACCTAATAGCAGTTTTCTATCTTCTTCTAATTTTAGCAAAATTCTAATTTTAAATTTTTTCAAGGAATTTTTTTGCCTTTTCTGTAGTTTAAATAAATAAAACAAAATAGTAATAAAGTGATAAATTTATTTTGAAGATTAAAATCTTTCTTCCTCCATAATTTGTTTAGTAAACTAGGTTTGCATTCATAAAAACTTTCATATAATAACATTTTATGCGCAAGCATGACAAAATGATAAAAGAATACTGCTGTGACGCCAAAGGAACCCAATATTTCTTCTAAATTTTTTTTCTGTTTTGTGCATGAAATCAATCTGTACATGTTTTTGTAAATTGAATGTAAATTTATCTTTTAATTTATTCCGAAACAAAGATAATTTGTTTTTTCTTAAAATGCAAATATATAACTTTACTAATAGATTTTTATGCAAAGTTCATGCTTCGTTTATACCAGTATATGACCATTTTTCAGAGTTTATGGCAAAACATTCTTGCTAATGTTTTATAAAAGAATGAGTTAGCTGTTTTACTACAGCGTTGGCAATTACTAAGCGGAATTTCCAATCCGCCATCGAGTGTATAAGAGAGGGTGTATGTAGTAACAGAAAGTTTTAGCTGTAATTATTTCTAAAAATACTCTAGTTAAACTCGCTTACCTTGTTTCCACCATATGATAAATTCATGAAAACTGTGAAATTAACTTTTAGACTTGATACTAGACGTTTGTTCTAATTTACTTGCCTTACCTTATATGGAAAAAGAAATTCTATTTAATTTTGTTAAGTTGGGCAAGTTTTTACCTTAAAATTTATTTATAAATTATAATCTAGTAACCGAGTATTGGCTTCATATGTTATGTATCACCGGAACTTCTCAAGGAGTTATCGAGAATACTTGGAAAATCTTTATGGTTTTTAATACTCGGAAACTAATTTCAATGTATTTCTTCTCAAGTTGCTTAAGCAATTAAGTTTTTGTATATTTTGATGACTAGATTTAACACTACTACTCATGGTACTACTTTTTGATTAATCTCTGTTGTTCTGTTGTTTCGGGTACCTAAGCGATTTTTTTCATCGTAAAGGTATGACATTTTTTCTAACTTATGAAACCGCCAAATTATTTAACAGTAATTACTAGGAGCTTACTGGAAAAATTGGAAATTTGGTTAACAATACCTTTGCAGTACTATCAGAAACACCTAAAAAATTGAAGCTTGGAGGGCCAAAATAATACACTAACTCTATTCAAAGATACTTTTCATATTAACAATAGCAATTTGATTATATCGTATATAGGATGCCGACTTTCGGTTTTTATTTGCTTATGTGGTTTCAATCCAATTACGGGTTTTTTTTTGTCTAAAATCGACCAAAAATATTGGTAACAAAGAACGAACTGTTTATATTATATCGTTGCATAATACCTGGATTATTGACAGTCTTGGTCAAATACCTGACTATACTATACTATTGCCTAAAAGCTTCTGCTATGGATATTTTAATGCGTATACGGCTATAAAACATTTTTTGCATCTACTAACACATCGCTTTCTATGTAGTGCCTTACAAGCTTTTTGTTTTTGTATTCCCTAAAACTTCAAAACCTTCTATCTTTGGGAAAAATGAAATAGAATAGAGAAAAAGGCTTGGCAGGTATGAAGAAACGATCAGAAAGAAAAGACAAAGCAATACCAAGGAGATTCCAATTTTTTGATCGCAGAGATCAAAAATTCCCTTTTCTCCATAAAGCACCAAGTAACTCATTTGTCCTTGTCGAAGTATTTCTTTGTTCTTGTCATGATATTATCTAACCTTTCCATTGACTTTTTATGTAAATAAACAAAAAGATATCATTTTAAAAGATATGCTTGTCAGGGTTTAAGAAGTTGGAGGATAAAAATCTTGATATATAGTGTGAAGACATTTTAGAAAGTAATCTTCTAATACTCATTGAAAAAATAGGAAGCTTTTTCGGACTTAAATAATCTTCTTTTAACACTTCTTGAAGACCGAAAGATGTTTAGAAAACAGAACTTTTGACTAGCAAAAGATTTATTGGAGATAGCTAGTATTACATTGAAGAAACCATTCAGGATATCTTAAACTGCAGATTCTAAATGTACCAAAAACTCAATGCGTAGCTGATCTGCCTCGACGTCTCCAATTGTTAACATACCAAAGGTTGAAAAGAAAAACTGTCTAACCGTAAGTGTATGTCTCATACAAAAACCACGAATATCAGAAACTGTTAACTATTTGTTAGTAGTTATAGTAGCGGTGAGCATTATAATGATGATGAAGAGACTGACAAACATACCAAAAGGTCACTCCTGAGAAACTACAAGTCCGATACCTATAATACAAGTTTACAAAACAATTCCAAAAGGCCTACTAGAAAAACTAACGGCCAATGGCACGAATCAAAAACTCAAAGAAAACACATTCGAAAGCTCAGAATAAGAACTGAAGACCAAAAAACGGTTAGAGAGCCAAAAAGTAACCTTGAAAGCTCACAGAAAAGACTTAAAGATCTAATAACATGGTGGAGAAGCCGAAAGGAAAGGAAAGCCTTTATCTTGTCATTATCAGACCTGAGGCACATCTTATCCAATCATAAAGTGTTCCATAACTCATTTTGTATAGTATCAAGTTGCTTAGTAACATTTTACCTTACGGCTCAGTTGCAGTTTATACAGTGTGCTCATCTTATCAGTTCACAAGGAGAGAAACAGTCTGATACATCAAGCAATTCTTGTTTTCCAGTTCACCTGTTAGATTGGACACCGACGTTGATCTTTCTGTATCTTTCCTCGTACATGTCAATTACTTGTCCCTCGGCAAAAACGATGATTCGAATTATCAACAGCTTGGTAGAAAACTTGTAAATTGCCCCACAACGCGTAATGATAAACCATGTACAAGTCAGCTGTGCTAGCTTTTACAGATGATTGCTTCTAAATGACAACATTGCAATTGCAGTATAAGATAATAATTGTAAATCATTTCTAATATGCTTATTACATCAAACAGGGCAAAAAGTAAGAAAGATTCAGATATCACTGACCACAAGGTTTTTTGATATTAATAGTTTTAGATAACGCTGGGCAAAACAGAAAATGTTATTGTATTCGAACTATAATGCTTTGGTTTACCTTCTGACCAATATTATCAATAAAACCGAGCATGGCCGGTTTTTCTCTATAGATAGCTATCTCCAGATTACAACATGACACTTTGGTTTGTCATTAGGAAACTATCCAAAAACCAACCAGCATCAAGATTGTTCAGTATAAGACAATATGGTTTGCCTTTGGAAAAAATCCTTTGGAAAAAAACATCTTGTTATTGGATTTGAATTGTTAGGTCAATAAGTCAAGTTTATCAGCTTCTATAGGCGACTATTTCTAGAAAGAATCATTTTGGCAAAACAGAAATTTTTGAATTCAAAATGCAAAGTTTTAGTTTTGACTAAAGCAACAAGTCTGATAGAACCTTTTGGAAGGAGTGTGGAAAGTATGTGAAAAAATACAAGATAACATTTTGATAGATAGGGTAGTCATCTCCAATATTAAGGTTGTACAGTAATTAGACAAACATCAACAAGAACCTTTTTGAAAAAAAAAGCAAATCGATTCCATTGTTGGTTGGTTATGATAAATCTCACCGTTAGTTTATCAAAAAAAAAGTGTTTGAACAAAAACTAACTTTCTGTGAACTAATAGAAACACAAATTGTGTGAAATATTGTTAAAAGGCAGAAATTTGTCGGTGTTCTTTATGTGGTAAGGTATACGTGTGAAACGATTTGCTTGGTGACATTCGTAAAGTGCAGTTCATTCCTTTTTATGTTAAGAAGGAAGTCAAAAGCTATTAATTGGTACTACTAATAGTGATTATTACCTCCCAAATTAATTGTCAGAAGAGTGGTGGTGATTAGTAGCATATGAGAAACAAAGATAATTTTAATTGCGTTGTTTCAGATGATGTACCTGAGAAGAAGAAATAAAAAAATTGAGATATGCAATGGAGCAGAAACAAATAGTATTAAAGCTTAGAGAAACAATTAACAAGAAGCTGTAGGAATTAAACGCAAAATTTTAAAAGCTGGAAGGTTTTCTGCATGACCAAGCAAATGATCTAAAAGGATGATGATCTGAAAAATAAATAAAAATATTTTAAAACGACATGATAGTCTACAATGGAGAAGAAAATTTGTGTTTAGACAGCGGTCCAGAAGGGTCAGAACGGTAAAGAGGTTAAGGATAGAAATTGTTTTGTAATAAAGCAGATGAAGATATCTCTTGACGTTTGAAGATTACTTCATCAGCTTGCTAATGTTTCACTGAATAGTTAATTAAAAACCAATTAATACCAATAGCAAATGGCAGATTCAAATAATAGATAATATAATCGATTAATCACATTTTTTTGGGCGCTACACAAAAGCTTACCAATAATTATTCTAACTTAATGTTTAGAATTTAAAAGTTTAACATTTTGAAAAGGTTTCCTTTCTAAGATTTTCTTTGAAATAGGGTTGCAATAGGTTCTTGGTAATTCTTCTTCGTCCTATTTTAAATTCACGGTTTTCAGTTTGTCTTTCCCGTGGAATTGCGAAAGTTTCTTGGCTAGTGTAGTGAGGCGGATCGTTTGTTCAATCAGATCATTTAAATGCAGCGTAGTGCAGAAATTTTCGAATGGAACTTTAAACGTCTGATTTCTTCAAGGGCTCACAAAAGCTTTCGCGAAACAGCCTTAACAAGCAAACAAAAACCGACTAAGGTCGGACTAATTACACTAATTAATCCAACTGCTCCCTTTGTCAAAGACTCAACAATCTCGCTAACAGTGTACCGTGCTACTTGATCTTCTACAAGAAGGTTGTTTCTGATTCCTATAATTACGGACGACATTATATCCTCTCCGTCTAACGCGAATGTCGCGCGACGTTTCTGTCTCTTTCCGATGGGCTGTTGGTAGGATACTAGTCCTCAGTGTCTTGCCGACTGCCAACACGCGCAGTTCTGCTGGAATATACACGTTCGCTTTAGTATGGTTTCAGTCTTCATGGTGCGCTGTAGCTGCGTACTTCGATTGTTGTAAATCGTGCACGAAAGCTCGCGGCCTATTGTTGCCCTCGCTTGAAAGCTCATTTTTCAGCACATCCCTCGTTCATGTTTCAGTTTCTCTATTGATTTAACATAAGACTTCACTGTTTTAAGTGTTATCCGATCTGACTTTATTGTTGTACATCGAGCAACCCCTTGTAACATATTAATGGATTATTTGTTCTTCGATTGTTTTATGAATTGTAAATGTCCCACGTTTTGGATAATTACGGTTTTCGCAATAAGGGACACAGCCAATTTTACCTCGATGGAATTTTAGTTAGTAACGAATTAGTGGTGGTGATTTTGTGATTTTATTTATTATTATTATTTTCTGTGGAATTTTTAAATAATAGCAAGTGCCTTTTTTTAAATAATTTTCCAATTGTGGGTTAGTGAAACTTTAAATGGATTAAAGTTGTTGCTGCTTGAGGGGTGAGTTTTTATTTTTATTTTTCTTTCTGCTTCCTCACATTTTACACACTTTTATTATATAAAAATATCCAAAGCGAGCTGTTGTAATATTTTTTGATTATGATAAGCATGCGAGCTGGTTATTATTATTATTTTTTTTAATTCATTCATTACTTGAACATAAAAAGAATAATTACGCGTTTCGTGATTATCATAGAAAAATTTTTTTTTGGAATGCACTTCAGTACTCGAGCTTAATTGCTCTTGTTGATACAAATCTGTGTGTATAGAGCTTTTCTAGCTGAAGAATAAAAGCTTCCCGAGCGCACTTCACTTTAATGTTTCCCTGCATCGTTCAGATATTATCTTCAGTTATCTAGATCGAGGTATTATGCACCACGAGCACGAAACATTAATAGATATGCGTGTAAAATTAACACGTGAAGTTAACGACTAACTAGAAATCGTGAACGGCTGCGATTTTAAAAGCTAAATACTCCAAGTTGAGCTTTAACACGATACGTATTGAACGTTTTACAAATTGTCGCATAATAATAATCATTTTAGATGAAAGAAAGAAAAAATATTACGGTCTTTCTTTCCTTTTTGTTTTTTTAAAATCAGAGCTTTTATATAAGTACTGCTGTGATGAGTTTGTTTTTTTGAAATTTGAAACTTTTACATTTTCATTCATTTTAATTAAGTTAATTATGATGATTACACGGCCGTTAATGTTTTGAAACTTGAAACATTTGGTATTAAAATGTAATCTTTCACATTGAAAAGCTCATAAAAAATGAATTCTCAGGCTTTTTTTGTTTTATACTAATATGGAATTTTAGACGTCTATGTTATTTTATGATTTTTTTGTTTTGCTGAAACTACATAACAATATTGGTTTGTGTTTCCCTTATGAAAATGGAAGAAAAGGTTTTATTTTCCAAAAGATATATTAAATAATACAAAAACATAATTTGCTTATAAAAAACATTTTTGTTGTTTACATTCAGAATTTTCTGAAATAAAAAAAAAGAAATTTCACTTGTGGTATTATCCATATCAAAAAAGGAAAATTAAAATGAAAGAATCACAAAATTGCTCAATAACATACGTTAGAGTTTGTTTAACTAAAAGGTTTCAGCTTTTCTTCGAAAATAGGCCTTTTTGGTACATCTCTTGAATATGTAACCAAAAGGCCTAAAGGCTCTTGGTTATACATCTTCTGCTATTATTCTAGAGATTGCCAATCTTTTCGGTATAAAATTCCTTGTGACACAGTTTTTGCAAAAGTTGATCAAAATTTGTTCTGGAGTTCATGAATCAAACATTTCTACAAAATGCAATTTAATGAAGTTTAATTGGTTTTGTTAGGTTTATATCTTTCTTCTATCAATGTCTAGAGTTAGAAACAATCTTGACTCTTGAGGATTTTTTCATAAAACTAATGAAGATTCCTTCCTGTCCTTGATTTGTTGTGTTGTCAAAATCAAAGTAGATCTTTATTAGAGAGGCAATGCAATTCTTTAGATATAATTTAAAAAATCTTTTCCGAAAGATCTTCAAATTATTAATTACGATAACTCTATAAGGTTCTATTTAGAAAACACGAATATAGAGATCGTGAAATTAGCAAGTTAATGTCTCATTTGAGAAAACTTGGAAAGCATTTCAATTTATGAAAGTCTAAAGATTCGTAAAATTGATCCTTCCTGAAAATTAATTAAAGCAATCGACGTTTATGTTTACAGAATATCGACGATTTTCAAGTAATCTATAGAACTCTTTTTGTTAGGAATAAATTAATAATCCTGCTGAAATATTTTCTGGAGACATTTACTCCAGTTTTCAGAAATTTAAAATGATTTTTTCCTCAAATCATGAATTAAATTAAATTAATTAGTTACTGATAAGAAATGTTTAAAAGACGCGTAAAAAATTAATTTATAGTCTCCTTTGGAAATCCTAGAACACGGAGATTCTCAGAAATTAATTTTGTAGCTAAATTTTACAAGAGCACAATGGAAATCTATTTTTGTGTAAAACCTTCTTGGAGTATTATTTTAAAAAGTAATTAATGAATAACAAGTCTTCTTAAAGTCGCAAAGCTCGTAGCATTTTTATTAAAAGCAAATTACTAGTTTTCAAGGGAGTTTTATAGTATTAAGGGTGCATAAGAATAAAGCTAGCGCCATCTGAATGTTACAATTGCAATTAAATAGATAAATTGGCTCTTTGAATATTTTAAATTTTTTTTATGTGCAGAATCTTGGAAATAAAAATTCCTAAAATATTAAAGTCAGAAAAGCGTTCTATTAGAATAAATAAGAAATTATTTAGAAATAATTAATTTGGAAAGATTTACTAGAATTTACACAAAAATCGTTTTTATTAAAGAATCTTCCACAAAAATTAAATTTTTTAATATAAAGTTTTCCTCCACATATCAAAAGAAAAATTAATTTAAAAACTGAAATATTATAGTAATCTTTTTTAAATTATCATTTTCTTATTTTTGTCTAGAAATTTATAAAGAAATTACAATTTTCAACAAATCTAACATAAATTGAACAAAACAAAAACTCTTTAACCCTAGAAACTTTTAAATTTTATTTTGCTTTAGCAAAACCGTTCAATAAATCTTCTAAAATGTAGGATTTGATAACTATCTGAAATCCTGTTTTATCGTGTGGATTTTTCAGTGCTTGATTTTGTGAAATTTTAAGTCTTTAGTTTGAGTTGAATTTTCTTAGGAAATTTATTTTTTTAAATTAAAATTATTTCCACTATTTAATGAATTCTTAATTTTCAAAATTATTACAGCTTTTAGAATTTTTGCAAAAATTGGTCGAGCTTATAATATTATGAAAGTTACTTTTTTTACCAACATTGTAAATTATTTTATTTCCATTAAATATCTAAGATTAAATATTTAAAATTTTATAAAAGAAAAAATGTCTTTAATATACGAATACTAATATTAAAAAATTTACTTAATTATAAAATTCGAAAATAAACAAATTCTTTTCTGAATTATTAAAAAAAGGAATTTGGTTAAATATTATTGAGCAAAACAAGATTTTGAAAAAATCCAATGAAAGCGCTCGCTGGTTAAAATACAAGAATGTAACCAAGCTTATCTAATCGTAATTTCATATCTCACTTTTTCTTTCAAGAAAGAAAAATCAAGAAATATTCAAATTAATTCCTGATAAGAACGTTCTGGAATTTAAATAATTTCGAATAAAAGTAAATTAAAACAAACAACACTCGCATGGATTTCATACATACAGTTAAAAACATTTTTTTAATTAAATAATTATAAGATTTAGTATCGCTTTTAAAGAGCTTTTCACTACTTTAGTGTATTATTATTTAGTCTGGTAGTTCTTCACATAGCAACAACTCCTACTATAATGACTCTTAAACTAACTTAGAGTTATTTAATGGAACGCAGATCTAACACCAACTTCTAACCTAACCAATTAAACTTAGCCATTTAATTGTTGGGTTGAAACAGAGACGCACTTTAATAGCATTGCTCACATGCACGTTATATTTTCGCAATAAATTTTCCCAAACTTATCTTTTTCAATTTAATTTGTCGGTATAGTTTTGATTGGTTACCGAATCTATTGTAGTTTCTAGAATTATCAGTTCGAAAACAGTAGTCGTGAAAAATCTTTTTTTTTTGTTTTTTGTTTAACGAAAGCTGGAGAAAATGAAGAAGTAAGATTCTTATTATTATAAAAAAGAAGAAAAATTAAAATCTAGACGGTGTTAGAAAATTAAAATATTCTAGTTTTCAGTTTGGTGGTTGTTAAGGAGACCAGCTTAATTCTATCTTTTTTGAATAAAAACAAGCCATGATGGTTCACAATGAGACAGTTTAGTGCAAGTGATATTCATTTGTTCTCTTCTTTTTTTCTCTGCTTTTTTTTAGAATTTTCATTCGACATAAGAAATATCAATTTTACTAATTTTATAAAATAATTAATTTTAACTCACAAACAGTCTTCCTGTCTATTTTGTGATTTTTCATTGTTTTTTTAATTTTTATCTCCATTAATTACTTATTTTGAAAGATAATATTATTGCAATAACTTTTTCAATAATATTAAACACGAGGAATATTTCCCAATTTTCCGGTATAACCTTTTTATTATTTTTGAAATATCTTTTAAGAGAAAATTCCATTATCCTTTGAAAGAAAATTTAATTTTTAATATGTTTCCGTGGGAATTCTTCTCTTGTATTACTATTTATGAAATTTATTTTTGGATTTAATCTTAACTTTATATAACAGAAAAGAAACCGTAATTCACATGTTTACAACATGTGTTCATCATCTGCAAAAATTTGTAACTTACAACTCTTCATTAAAACTTTATAATTACTTCGCGAAATTGTTTTGCTGAAATTTTTCCTAACTTGATTGTTATTAAATGTAATACAAAAGTCGTTTTTTCTCTTGTATAATAAGTCTTCAACATAATTTTCTTTGGCGGTTCTTGCGTGTTCTTGTTTCCCTTAAACTTTTTTTTTTTTTGCTTGTTTTGTTATAAATTTAGAAGATTGGGTAAATTGTCACATAGAAATGTTTGCATGTTTGAGCTATTGTTTAATTCTCTTTGGCTTCTTTTTGCTTTATTTTTTATTTGTTCTCATATTTCATTGTTATTGTTACAATAAAGGAGGTCATTACAAAATATAAACAGCTAATTTTCATATAAAATTATAGCGCCCAACATCTTTCTATTAAAGGATTTTTTAAATTAGCAAGTTTTCTGTGCTTCCTGTTCCAATTCTCACATGCACGCGTAGATGTACATACAACAAACACACCCACAACAAAAGAAATTCATTATTTACGTTTTTCTATTTTAATTTAATTTCACACGTTTTTTAATGTGTGACATAACAAATTACATAATTTAATTAAACAAAGTGAACCGTGCTTTAAATATTTTAACGTTCTTTTTGTTGCTTTAACTATAAATTTATAAAACAATTCCGTGAAAAAATTCTGTGTGGTATGTAGGTGGTGTGTTAAGTTGTAATAAATTAGAGACAAACAGCCTTTTTAGTGTTTTGAAATTTTTTTTACTTCATTTGTTATAATTGGATTTAATTGATATTATCCGATTAATAAAAACGGAATGAAAATATTACAGAATTCGCAGTAAAAGAATCAGCGACAAGCAGTAAACGTATGCGTGCTTATAGTTAATAAAATTTTTCTCGCTGTTAGGTTGCTTGTAATGGACAGTTGGTGGGTTTAATTTGATTTAATTATCACCCTCGTTTTCTATTGTTTTTAGGTTTAGCTTAGCTCTTCCCTTTTCGTGTTGTATAGTCATATTGTTGGTTACATTTGTCGTCTTCAATATTATAACTTAGACGACTCAGCAGGACGATTTTGATTTGATAATTTTCTGTTTATCTAGATTTCACAATAATTATATAAAAAACAGAGCAGAATTACACAATATATTATTTATTATTACTAACATTATTATTATTATTTAAAAAGCTTGCTGTAGCACGCACCCCATGTTTATTTTAAATCGACGAAGACTTGTAAACTTATCATTTGGCACAAGTCTTCGTCCGGGAACGGCTCTGCCTTAAATCTATTGTTATTGGCATAAAATTTATTAGTTTACAACCACGCAGATCACATCACATCACAACTTAGTAAATTTAGTAAAGATTAAGACTTGTAGGACAGCATCATCTCAAACCGAGGTTATCTTGGTCTACTATGCAGTTTATCATTGATTTTTCTTGCTCCAGCTTCTCTTATAACTTGAATAACTGAAAACTGAATGCACTTAACTATTAGAAAAATCGTTTCTTATTGTTTTTGAGCTGATAATTTTGTTTGATACCATTTTGCAAGTTTTTACAAAATTAATAAATCGAATGAATTCTAGAAGACATTGCAGAGCTTACAATAACATTGAAAGATACCTAGATAATTTGTTATGGTATAGTAATAATTGAAATAAAATGATTTTGGTATTGAATATTAATTTTAATAAAATAACTCGAATATTTTTAAATTGAAAAACAAGTAAATGAATTTTAAAAACTTGTATAAGAGAGAGACATTTGTTGTTCCGTCTAGAAATATCAGAATAAAATAAAATAAGACAAAAAGGCGATGTCCTGTTAAAAAATTCAAATAATTTGAATTGTTGAGTAGAATTAAGTAGGCGTAGAGGTGAAGTAATTCTGAATTCTATATTCTGTTTCAACTTTAGTAGTACCACTCATGCTAATGAAGACCGAGGATCCAAGACAACCAGCCTTATTATTAATTTATCAAAACTCGAGGCGATGTTCTGGAAACGCGTGACCTGCGACACAATTCGAACAAGATGAGAGAAGAAGTAGGTTCAAATTTAAAGAAAAAAGGAAAAACTCAAATATATGTTTATGTATAAATTTCAAGTTTCCCTCAAATAAAAAAGTTTCCACTTCCATAAAAAGCTTTTAGAAAGGAGGAAAAATTAGAATTAAACTAATTTAAGTAAGATTATGTAGCGTAAAGGCGTTCCGAATGGGGAACAAAAGGAAGAAAAAGAAAAATTATAGAAAAGATCAACATGCAAAGTGGTAATTAATTAAATGGAATTAAACACAAAAATTATAAGTGTCTAGTTCATCAACGTTAAACGCTACGAAAGAACTTTTCTTATGCCTCGAAGGCATGAATTTTTAAAAAAAGAACTCGAGACCACACCATAGGCTGTATAATACAATCGAGTTACTAAAAGATTGATATTAATAGGTACCCTCAAATACTTAAAGTCGACTATATTTTACTCGGATGAAGAATAATTTGTTTTAAGCTTCGTTTTGTTTAGGTGAAGAAAACTTGAGCTCTCTTTTTTTCTGTTTATGTGGTAACAGTTTCGTGTTTCTTTTATTTAAGTATAAATAAAAAATTGTATTTAAACGACTTCATTAATTAAGGTGTTAGAAAAAGGAGAAAAATATCCACCCACAAGACCAAATTTATTCGAATTGTCCTTAAATGGTAAAAACAGTTGAATGAATCTTTATAATTATTAAATTACGAAATAGCGTAGATGAATTGCTTTACAACTTTCCGCTTTACAATATTTATTGGGCCTAGAAGTGTTTTGTTCTAACGTTTTAATAGTTAATTGCGACAACAGAATGGGCTCTTAGGTGTAGCATTTGTTTACCTTAATGTTTCCTGTAACAATACATGCTTGTTGACATACATATAAGTAACTTTAAGGAAAAATATCCATTTTCCTGCCCAGAAAAATTTAATTATTGTTTGGTTTTAATTGTTTTAAAAGCACTTCCCTGATTTTGCCAACTAACAGGAATTTTGACCCGTTTCTGGAATAAAAATTTCTACATAATAAATGAGAAAAAACATGAATACTAAAGCTTCTTTTGCCAAAATTGAAAAGTTAGGTTAGGTGATAGATGTTGGTATCGAGATGCTACTTGGAACTTCAGAATCAAGAATCTTGATGAGTTCTGATTTTATAAATGAAGTCGAAGTGTATCTGATCAAAATAAACGATAATTTGTGCAAGTTAATTGTCTTTTGATTTTTTGACATTTTTGATAGGGATATAGATGAAAATTAGTTACAAGGTTTGTAATTCTGAATAACCACCACAATCTTGTATTATAACTGAAAGCATAGCACAGGATGTGGCAGGTACAGTTCAGATAATGGAAAATAACGTTTTTTACAAAAGCCCTGAAGGGCCAATAAAAAATTTCCAAATGAAGAAATTTCCAGTTTTGATTTGGAAATCTCCAGTTAGAAAAAATGTTGCAAACTAGTACTGTAACGTGTACGAGAAAAAAAGAGAAACAGCACTCTAATTACAACGAAACCTCATTTGCTAATCAAATTTTTCACGAAATCTGCAGTTTGGAGTTGATGCGAAAACGCAACATTATATTTTGAGAACACCCTGTATAGGGAACTTTTGTTTCACTCGCCGTGGTGCTTTTTAGGCTTCAGTTGATATGTATTTAAAGAATGAGCTCTCAAAAACTAAAATTTGATGCCTTGGTCTTCGCTATGCATTAACCATCTTGAAAGAGTCAAATACAAACACGAGTTGGATTCTGCCCAGCTCAGCTCAGCTCGCCATTAACTTTCTTAAAAGAACTAAGTATCAACGCAGCTCGAGCTCCGTATCTCAACATGTCGCCTGCGTTAATCCAAAGTTGGACTTCCCCATCTACGAACCTTCTTATAACAGAGTTAGATTCGAACACGATCTAGGCTCTACTCTTAATCCTTTAAAAAAATTAATTATGAGAAGTAAAGGGCATCCTTATGGATACTAGACTTTTTTCTCTATTAAGATCCTAACAGTATTAGATTGAAAAATAGATCAATCTTTTGAACAAAACTAAATTGACAATTCCTGCAATGGTCCAAGTTACACCGTCTCCCAATAACATTCTAACAGAACTGGATTCAAAAATTGATCAGGCGTCAGCCAGCTTGAATCTTCTTGAAAGAACTAATTACATACAAGAGTTAGGGTACGCCCAGAATCAAGCTTTGCCCTCCATTAACGTTCTTAACAGAATTACATTCGAGAATGGATCGGATTTCAGATACGAACGAAAGCTTGAGCTTCCTTCTCCCACGAATGAGTCGGGCTTTTTGCCTTGCACGAGTTTTCTTAAAAAACTAAATACGAAAACGGATCAAGTTCCATCTTTTGACAAGCCATCTGATCGTTCAAATTGCTTTTGAATGTTACATGGACTAAAAAGGACGATTCTTATAGAATTTCCCCTGCTGATTCCGAATCTGCTTTTTAGGTTTTCCCAGCACGTAAGCGTTTTCACTAACGCGTTCGAAATTTCAGAAATTTTAATTTTTAATGGAGTAACAAAGGTATTCGACTTTCGCTTGTATGCATCTGGTGCATCTCTTTAAGGCACCAGCAGTAGTCCGCAAGCATATTTTCGCTCCATTTTCCTTTCAATTTGGGCGATATCTTGGTGAAATCTTTCACCATGTTCATCGCTCACATCACCAAGATTGTTGGGGAAAACGTTTAGGTGTGAATCTTCAGGACCATATTTGCTCCCAAATCGTTGTAATTTTGCAGTAATTCATCAACCAGCTGTTCATAGTTTTCAGCTTTTGTATTCCCGAGGTATTGTTGAAACTGGCATCTTTCATTCATTCCCCACAAATAATCCTTTTTTTATTTTAGCTTCACTTATTCTGGGAAATTTGTTTTTAAACAAAGGAAATCTTTGCTGGCTTGTTTCGCTTTTACAAAGTTTTTCATCAAACCCAACTTGATGTGAATAGGTGACAGCAGAATTTTTTCAGAGCTAATGAGAGGCTGACAAATACTTTTTTTTACTTAGTCGTTGACCCTTCTATCGTCAGGTGTAGGGCGGTGACAGCCTCTTGAGCGTTTGACCAGTTTGTGCCACGTTTCAGCAACAAGCTGTTGATGTTGTCCTTCCAGTTCACTCTGCGTCTCTCTCGTGGACGCCTACCCTGAACCCCGACCTCTATGACCTGCCTCGAGAATCAAGAGTCCTCCATACGAACGACATGGCCGAGCCACCTTAACTAGGAGCTGTGGACTAAGTCAATCACATGATTCACATTTAGAGAGTCCCGAAAGGTTTGGTTGCGGATCCTATTTCTTCTAGTTCTGCCTGCAACTCGTCATAAGAACCCTATTTCTTGAGCGTGGAGTCTGCTTTTATTTTTAGATGTAAATGCCCAAGACTCACGGCCATAAGTTAAAATTGAACAAATGTTGACTGGGCACAAAAATTTTCGTTTTCTCCAATATTTCACGCTTTCGCAGGAACGTTTGAGTTGTTTTTCTATCACTTGCTACATTAACTCCAAGGTATTTGAAGGCTCCGACTTGCTCTAAATCCTGACTGCAGGCCAGATTCTATGAGTAACCTGTTGCCTCAACACAACCATTGTCTTGGACTTGGATGTACTGAGTTTCATGTTCCATGAAGTTTATTGTCGTACTTTATAACTTTTTCATTTATTTGTCTAAATGTAAAGATCAAGTCTTGCGTGCTTCTGGCTGGACGGAATTCATCATGTGCTTCGTGCATTGTGATTTCGATTTTGATTCTGCTGTAGATTTTACCAGATATATATAGGAGAAAGATTCCACGGTGATTTCGACATTCCCTGTTGTCTGCTTTCTTAAAAAGAGGCACTATAACGGATGTTTCCTGGTTTTTAGGAATCCCATGTGCTCCATGCGAGTCTCAATACTCTCAGAAACATGTCTTCACCAGTTTGGTCCATGTTCCATGTGCTATTTTGTTAAACCCGGCCGCCTTGCCCAATTTAGTTTTACGCGTCCCATTCCTCATTTCTTCTTTTGTGATTTCTGTGTTCGGCTGTTCACTAACTGTGACTTGAACTGGGTCCGTCGGAGTGCATTTTTCGTTCATTCTTATCTTTTAAAAACTTAAGCCAGCATAGCTTTTTGCTTTCCTTGCTCATGTTTTTAATAATTTTATAGAACAGCTTTTGGTTTTGTCCGGCACTCTTTTCTATAAAATTTCGAAATTCCTCCCAGGGTTTTTTGCCTCCCTTACCACTACTTTAACCTTTCCTCTTTGCTGAGTGTAGTGGTCATATGCTGGTCTTTGCTCAGAGTGGGGTTGTCCTTCAGTAGCTTTCTTTTCTTTCTTCAATGTAACTACCGCCTTTACTTCTTCATTTTACCAGCTCGTCCACATCTCACTATTTCACGTCTGAGCAGTGTTTGCATGAAATTATTTCAGGCAGCTTTTCTCATTTCAGCCTTGAATATTTGCCGCTTCTTCCTCTATTTTGGCATGAAGTAGTTCTTGTGAGACTGATAAATGATATTCTTAATTCCAGGAGTAAGGTTACTTCTTTTTGGTCATTGTATCTTAATATAATGCTTTTTTGTGCCTCTACTGTCTTAGTCACAGAGAAAATAGCAAAATGTCGCGTACTCCAACTGTAAATCCAATTCTAGGGTTACAACTTTTAAATCTTCACAAATTTGCCATTGAAGTCTCTGGTATTTAAAGGCTCGTTTTCGAAAAATCTATAAAGAGTCTCCACTCTTCTGGATTATGTTCTTGCTGCCTTCGTCTAATAAATTCCATTAATTCCTAATTAGCCCCCAAAATCAGATTTATCCAAACTAATTCATTATTGGATGATTAAAATGAATGATTAAAGAAGTTTCATTCAAAGAAATAAATATAAGGGGCAGGATATGCCAATTTGAGGTAAATGGTGGATAATGGACAAATTCTGATGACATATTTGGATTCAGCAGGCAAGATTACATGGGGATTCGGCCAAAATTGTTTCTGTAACAAAATCTTTGTCTATCAGTGTTATTGTTTCTATATCAACAGTTTGTTATTTGAGGTTAGTTTAGTAATTCCTAAATTCCTCCGTTTTAAGGCATCTTGCTCTTTGTGTGATGAAAGTGACTTAGATTTCATTAGTTTTGATTCTAGAGTGTTTAGCCAAGTTAAGCAATGGTAGGATCATAAAGGTTGTCGTAGTAAATTCTGGCGTGGTCGTGGGACACTGCACTCCAGCATTTATTGGGGAGAATTCTGTGTACTCATCCAAGAAGTGTCTGTATGCAGATGGGGTTTTAGGACAAGGAAATAACTTAGAGAAACAGTCGTAGATTCTAAAGGAATCCAGTGTGCTATAGAAACGCTTGTTTTCAACAAGTTTTGTTTGTCTTTCGAACGACCTGATGTATCCGTTCTCTTGTGGTGTACACTGACCTAAACCCGGATTGGTATTAAGTCGTTAGTCTCAACAAGTAGAAAGAACTCTGTAATACAAGCTTCAATGTATTCTTTATTAATCATAAACTTGAAATTCAAGAAAGAATTCTTTTAATTTTAAAGATAGGATTAATTTGAGGTTAGAAAACAATTAATTTAAAGGTTAGGAATTTTAATCTGTTTACAAAAATATAAATAGTTAATAAACAGTGAGGTTAGTTCTCCTTATTTCAGTCTTGATAGAAAGTGTCATTTGTCCTTTGTTTTCTCTATTTTGTATAACACCGTCCCATTAAAACTTTATTACGTTATTCTACGAAATAGCCCGCATTACTCTCATTTGCACATCTTTTTTTATTGTTAACACTCTCTAAATTCGTCTAAGCCGTGTTTTTTTAACGAAATGGTGGAAATTAACAACAAACAAAATATAAAATGGCTGAAGACATCTGAAAACATTTTTTAATCTTATTTTTTATATATTCTAAAATTAAAACGACAATTTTTAATTTATAAAAAAGGTTGAATGGCTGAATCATATACAAGTTTAATGGCTATCTTTAAAAATACTCCTTTTGACCCTGAAAGGTAACAAGTTTTGCTACATTTTTAGGACGTTGCTTTTTGTATTTTTTTAATTTGAATTGTTACAGAACCGAGACACTTTTTATTTTTAATTATAATTTATAACGTCGACAGAGTATTTCTTTATGCAGGTAGACGTTTGCGTTGAATATTTCATGTATTCATAAAAATTTCAGTTTGTACCGAACTCGTAGAAATTGTCAAGTCGAAAATGAAATGAAATAAAACTATTTGGTTTTCAAATGTCCTGGTTGTTCCTCAATTGAATTTTTAAAGGCAGTATCTTTCACATCCAATTGCATTAAAAATTATGTCAATTTAAATTTGGAAACACAAGAGAAATGCCTGAGGCTGATTCCTTTCTCGAATGTTTTTTGTTTTCTTTTTTTTAACAAAATTTCAATTCGATTTTGTTAGAAGGATTATCCTTGATTACTGTTCTCAAAGTTTGGGTCCAGTAGGAACGGTCACCGATAATCGAATCCACGCTTGATGCTTCGTCAATGTGTTGTTGGGGCTTTCGTATAAATGGACGGGGTCGTTTGATGGATACTTCGTGGCTGTTAAAGTGCATGTAACTGACAATAAATTAAGTTTAGCTGCACGTTTAGTCCCATCTAATTCGATTTCTTTTATTAAAGAGGAAATAATTAATTGGTTAATTAGGAAATACTAAATTAAGAGAATTTTTTGTTTTCTGGAATAAAAATTCTCTCAGCAATTTTTCAAATTAAACAAATGTCAACACTGTAATTTCCAACGTGGTAATTTGTTGGAGAGAGATTTGTCAAAGGTTAAAAATAATAAGTTCTAATAATAGAGTGAGAAAAGGTCTTCTTTAAAAAAGAATTTTTAAAGGATTATAGTTATCAAGCTCTGCAATTATAATAATTTAGTTAAACAAACATGAAATTTTGTTCTCAAATTAGGTACGGGCTCATCATAATTAGCCAGAATTAACAATGACAGTAATAATGACAAGTCTGATTCTATATGTCAACACGTTTATACGAGCTTTGCCCTAATCAGTGTTAATCAGGACTTGCTGCTGTACATGCACACATAACACAACCCGTAACGTTTAGGATATTCGTATGTGGAGCTTGTGATTTGCAAGCTATGCAACCCGCAACTACGTATTCACTTGTGTAATCACCGTTTAAGCTCTTTAACTAATTTCGTGTTCAATTCTATAATTGGATTAACCTTTTTTTTTCTTTGGTTTTCATAAATTTCATTTATAATTCTAAATAAAACTCCCAGTGCTTTTTAGCTTCGCACTTTAAACTTGTCTTGTTTTATTTTTGTTCTTGGATTTTTAGAATTAAAAAACTGGTTCCACTTCCATTAAGGTTTTTTGATATGACAAATTTCATAAGCACAACTCTCTCGGTTAATTTACTTTTTTTATTATTTTTGTCCAGAAGATTAAAAAATTTAATTTAATAAGAAAATATAAATGAAATCAAAGCATGCCATGATGGCAAAAATTATTAACACTTCAACTGTGTTAAAAACTGAAGAAAACTATGATGTAGCATTTTTTGATTATAATTGAATATACTGAAAGTTAGCGATCTATTTTCAAGATTTTATTTTTAGTCAGTAGCGGTTATCATGAGAATGAAAACGGGACTGTGAACCTTCAGTAATATTTAATTAATTAAAATTAATTTTTTTTTTGTATTTTTTTATTATTATTATTATTAAAAATTATCCTTTTAATTTTAAAATTTTATTTTAATATTTAAGTTGTTTTTTAATTAAAATTTAATTTAATTTTTTATTTTGATTTACGCAAATTTTATTGTTCTATTTAAATTAATTTATTTCTTTAAAACAGAATTTATAAAAATATAAAAACAAGTTAATTTCTTCATTTTTCATTAAAAATAAATTTTTATTTTTTAATTCCTCATTGAAAAAGTTAAGAGACATAATAAAATAGAAAACTGTATCGTTTCTGAATTTTTAACAATTTTTTTGGTGCTTCCATCAGGTACGTTACGTGTTGCTGCTTTGAATTTACAACTAAACCTTCAAAGTCTTTATTCTTTTTTATAGTTTATATCCAAAAAAAGTCCATTAGCAGCTTTTCATGTAAATTTTCATTTTCTATATTTAGTTAACATACTTTCCTTCGTACGGGAAAAAATACATTAGCAGGTTTCATGTAAATTTACATCAAAACATAAATAATAAGTTGACCGAAGATTGGCAAAAAATTCGTTTTCAATATGTTGAAGAATATAAAAATGGGATTTTAAGACACATAAAATTTAAATCGTGTAAATATTATATAAAACCCTAGAGCTAGAGGTATAAAAATAAGGGCGTTGCCCAAACTCCTTATTTGATCTGATGTAAATTCTATAATATAAAACATAATCCTATAAAGTCAGAAACCTATAATATACAGAGTATATAACACATGTTATGTACTAAATAAGAGAGAGCGTAACGCCACAGAGAGAAGAGAGCAAAGCGAAGCAGCTTTAGGGCACTTGGTGAAGTTAATTGTGCCGCCTTTGCCATTGATACAAAGTTTGAGTCTTAGAATCCCCCTTAGAATTACCCGCAGACTAGGAACACCACTGTTAGACGCCATTATCCTTCACGCTGAATTGGCTAATGTACCGTTACTACCTGCTTAATAGAGTAGCACCAATTATGTAAATATACGGTCCTTTCAGACCCAATCGACTACTATAACCAATTTGCTGAAATTTTATTTTCCTTGTTTCCAGCGCTTTTCACAAGCCAAATTAAATACTTCAATTTTTATTATTATACGTGAACGTTTTCGTGTCGAAGAAATGTTTTTATATGTGTGTGTCTGTGTTAGGGAGGAAAAACATTTTATTTTCGTGTTCTGGCACGGCCTACCTTTCCATTCAGAATAAAAATGGTCTGAAATTGGCGTATCTAATTTTAACTTTTTGAACAGAACTTTCTTAAGTTGAATATAAAATAAACTACATTGCTACCACAAACTCCAAAAAAAGAAAACTTCCAAATGAAGGAAAAACTTCATTTAGTCTAATATTTGAAATAAGAAAAAAAAGAATAAAGTGATAAATATTTAATTTTGTTCAATCGACAAATGAAGTCAGAAAGACAACATTCATGCACAGTGGATCAACATTAATAATAGCAAACTATGATTCAGCATTAGAACTACTGCTGCAATTGCAGATAGTATATCTTCCTGCATTGTTCAGTAAACACGATAAATTTATTCCAGGAAATGTAAAGGGTAACAAACTACTTATGATGTAATGCAATGTAGGAATTTGTCTTATGCTTAGACTAATATATCTTTTAAAAATTACTAAAACTCGAATTTATATGCAGAGAATCTGAGCGATTTTTAAATAAATTAAATTTTAAACACCATCACCATCTAAAGTAAGTTTTGGGTAGAACCGGATCCATGTGAGTATTTGGAGAATTTCTCACTGTCACGTTCATCTTCGAGATGTCAGTGTCATATTGTCTTCCAATTTTTCACGTCTTTCGATGTTTTCCATGGCTATACATACAAAACTATACTTTTCAAGTTTTCAGTTCTCAGTCTAAAAGCTTCGCAAAAAAATCTTCTTTTATCTCCTCTCTGATGCATTTCTACTGTCAGCACCTTTTGGTTTGCATTAACCACCAATGTTGCATAAAATTACTTTATTCTACGCTACCATGACTAGATTCAGTTGGAAGCAGGAATTAGAAACCACAACCAAAACCATGGGACGGGCAAAACAGTCCGTTTTGATCGATGAAAAAACAAATAAAAAAGACAAAAAAGTCTTTAATAGTGAGTGCAAGAGGTTAGAAAGAATTCCCAAGAACCTGGAACCCTTCTATAGACATTGAATCATAACCTACAAAAAACGTGGATTCGCCTAAATTTACATTCTCTTGGATATTCAACTTCTCCATACACAAAAAGCAACTGAAATAAAAATTTCTTTACGTAAACTCAAAATCCACTGATCCATTGATGTGGTCTACCAACCACAAATCGCGCAGAAAGTGCTAGAGTTGAGCATCCAAAACTTGAAACTTAACATTCAAAGGTCATTCCTAAGAAGATAAACTCAGCAACTAGCTGAGAAATCTCATGGTTTCAAAATTTCCTATGACTTAGAAGAGGTCGATCAAAAGTTCTGCCCTGGGAAGAGATGAGAGGGGATTCGGGTCCACAAGAACTTTTTAGGCGTCAAGCGAAAATCAAATCAACCTCTGGTGAGCTAGACTTACTGTGCTTTTCAAAGTGGTGGTTTAGCCAGGGTTGAAGATCTTTTAAGATATAGAACTCGTGGGTATCTCAGTTTCCATCAGACTCGTCTACCAAGCCTTGAAGCAATTTCCAACCATGGAAAAAGCAACTAAAATCTAAGTAATTCATCTTATCTATCTCCAAGTTGTCTGAGTAAGGGTATACAATGTAACACATCGTTCAATAAGTCCCGAGACTAACCCAGAGATGGTGCTAGTAGTACCAAACTAGCCACGTTTCCCTAGAGTGCGAACCTTCACATGAAACGTGTAAAAATTTCACGTCGATTGGACCACAAACAGCAGAGTTATCGTGGTTAGAGTAAAGTCACTTTGTAATTTGTTTGAAAAATAGAACAAAGCGAGTTTTGCGTGTTGATAAAACATTGTTTTTTAATGGGTAAAAACACCGTAGAAGCCCAGCAATGGCTTGAGAAACGTTACCCGGACTCCTCTCCATCCAAATCAACGATTTGTCGTTGGTATGCTGAGTTTAAACGTGGTCGTACGGACACAAACGATGCGGAACGTTCGGGTAGGCCTTTGGAAGCCGTTACACCGGAAAATGTGAGTGAAGTATTCAAAATCGTAATGAAAAATCGCAAAGTAAAGGTCCGTGAGATTGCAGAAATGACACAGATATCATCTGGAAGCGTATTTACAATCCTTCATGAAAAATTGAGCATGAAAAAGGTTTTTTCCAAGTGGGTGCCGCGATTGCTTTCAATGGAACAAAAACAGCAACGAATCGACGATTCAGAGAGCTGTTTATCGCTATTTACTCGCAATAAAAAGGATTTCCTGCGTCGATACGTGATCATGGATGAAACATGGATACATCATTTCACCCCGGAGTCGAATCGGCAATCATCTGAGTGGCGCATGGCTGGCGAAAGCCGCCCAAAGCGTCCAAAAACGCAGCAATCTGCTGGCAAAGTCATGGCGTCTGTTTTTTGGGATACACATGGCGTCATTTTCATTGACTACCTGGAAAAAGGTAAATCGATCAACAGTGATTATTATATTGACTTGTTGGTACGTTTGAAGGAGGAGATCGCAGCAAAACGACCGCACATGAAGAAGAAAAAAATCCTTTTTCAGCAAGACAATGCACCATGCCACAAGTCCATGAAAACAATGGCAAAAATCTACGAGTTGGGCTTTGATTTGCTTCCCCACCCCCCGTATTCGCGAGATTTAGCCCCCAGCGACTACTGGCTCTTTGCTGATCTCAGAAAAATGCTCCAGGGAAAAAAATGTGGCTCGAATGAGGAGGTCATTGCCGAAACTGAAGCCTATTTTGAAGCAAAGGATAAATCCTTCTATAAACATGGTATAGAAATGTTGGAAAGGCGTTGGAAAGATTGTATCACTCTAAAAGGAGATTATATTGATGAATAAAAATGATTTTTGAAAAAAAAATGTTGTTTTCGTTGTTAGTCTCGGGACTTATTGAACGATGTGTTACGTGACTGGATAGAGATGTCACAGGAATGAAATAGAGAAATTTAGATGCTTTTGCTCTGCCTACGAAAATTTGCTTTTTTCGCACCTCGCACTCATCGAGATATCTGCATATGATTACCAACTTTTTTTTAAGCATCTCCGTACATTCATTACAGTTCTTAAGTGAGACTAACCTGGCACGGTACTATGCACCTTGATGAAGTGCTTGCTGGGATTTGGTAAAAGAGAAACGTTAAGGTGTTCAGTCTACAGGCTATGTAACTGAATAGTTTAGAGACCATTGGAGTAACAGATAATGTTTGGACTTCGATTTGTAAGTCCAATTTAATTATATCAAACGCAACACCTAAAAGCCAGAATCAGACTTGTCGATTCCAAGATTAATAATTATTACAAAAACATTTTTGTTTTCAACTCATGGTAAATTCAATTTTTAGTGAAGAGTTAACTGTTTATTATGCAAGTGAAACAGTTGCTATCAAATTGTTAGTTAACCCAAAATACAAAACCGCTTTTGTTTTATAAAATACCTTAACCCTCGAGATAATTTTGTATTTATACATCAATTGTCAAGACAAAACAAATTCGCAATTTGTTTTATCTGACATTTACCGTCGGTAAAAATTTGTTCTGTTTCTCAAACAAAATTTGCCTTTTGATATTAAAGATAACAGAAGTGGGTGTTTGTCAAACGTTAAAGTCCTCGTATAAATAATTAGGCAAACAACGCGCTAGAGGGCGTACCTCTGAAAAACAATGATAAATCGAAATGCAAGAATTAAATCGGTCTTTCTTTTGAGGCTTCTGTACAGTTTTTGAGTAGGTAAAAAGTTGCGTGTGTGTAAGGGAGGTGTAGTTACATTCAACAAATGTTTGCTTTTACCAACACACCAAAACGAACTAAACGCCCACTTGGAGGATACTGGTTTAAAACAATGTTTCATGTTTCACAAATACAATTTTCCTTAATATCTCCCTCGCATTTTGTGTGCGTGTGTATGTGTATGTTGTTCGAACAAGAACCCAAACTTGACACACAATGAAGCGCATTCCTGAAACATAGAACTTTGCTTTACAAAAGCACGTTGACCAGAAACAAGAATATATATATGTATATGGAAAAGCTAGGGCCTTCGCCTGTTCAACGAAACTGAAATTAGAAACTCACTCACTCACTCACTCCTTAGTAGTTCTATCCGCAATGCGTTATGAAATTTAGTAAGTTTAGGCTTCATAGGATAACCACAATAAAGAGGGACCATATAATTACTGCTCTAGGTGGGTTTTAATTCTATTTGTATATGCTTGTGTGTTAAGCTACAACAAAAAAAAAAAGAAAAGAAAAACCACAACAACCACCTATTCATTCAATCAAGATTTTAAGCTTTTGTATATAAGAGTCGAGGTCGTGCCCATAAAACCATAATTATAAGGGGTAGCAAAATTGCCCCTGTAAACATTAATACCCGTACACCAGTTTTTAGCATAAAAAAGGTTTACAAGGAATTTTGAAGTAAACAGTAATTTAGTTAATGTAACCCCTCTAGCTGTTATTTGAACATTTTTATGTGGTTCACTTTTTTTAGTGGTAAATCAATACTAACGCATCAAGTTTTATCTTTTTTTCTACCTAATTAACCTGGTCGAAGCTGGCTTTTATACTTAAAGTATTACATAACTGTCTTTTATTGACAAATGAATTGCATTCCAATTGGGAAAATGAAGGATAATTGTTAAGATTTTATTTTGTTTTATTCGCTAACGATCTAGCCTTGACTTGGTTTTATAGATAGACATCCTTGGAAAACAATCGAATAAAATAATTTTAAAATATTGTGCCCTAATAGGGTTTTTCATTTGTTACTAGTAATTACCTAATTTAATATAAGTAAACATTATTCTGTTGTAAAGCTCGTTAAGTCTGCGTAATTGTTCAACTCCCACGAGCTATTACGAAATTCTCAAATATTAATTAATTTAGAGACACAGAGAAATTAGGAGTTATATGTTGTTAGTTTACAAAAGCTAGTTTTCCCAAGTTTGCATTATATCTGGTATCAACTCGGAAAGTGGAGAATTAGTCAGCTAGTATCAATACTAACAAGATTGAAGTAAATTTGTTTCTCATTAACCCTATGACAAAAGTGGTCGTTTTTCAGGTTTGATGATTACTTGATTTCATGATTGGCTGGTAATTAATTTTTTTGTAGAAGTCTTACACTTACTGACTGATACATAATGATAGAAGGAAAAAAAGAGTGTCCATTATGAGAAATCTATCGATTCAAGGATTTTTGAGCAACTCTTCTAGAGATCTCATTAACTTATGATATTTTAGAAATTTTGACTTTTTTGACAAAGTGTAGATGATTTGATCTTATTTATCTTAGCAACTTCAAAATAAAAATCAACCCATAGTCGTAGAAGAGAACAAAGTTGGTGTATCATCCTAAATGTTAAAAAGACAGTTTGACCAAAATCCTGTTTATCTAGAAACTTGCTTGGACTTTCGAACATGGCTTAGTTGGACATATTTTCGGAATACTGTTGACGTTTTCAGTTTTTGAATGCGGCATTTCTACGTCGTGGTGAACCCTGCTTGCCTTTTCTCCCAATGTTCTTCGTATACAATATTTTGAATTTCCGTGATCTGATCTTATTAGAAGAATTACCTAAACCTTCCGAAATGCTTTAGGATATTTTGATACAGGAGTTTTTGGGCAACTCTTCTAGAGATCTCATTAACTTATATTATTTTGACACAACTAGATAATTTAGTCACTATTAGTTTAATAACGCCAAGCTTATTTAAAACGAAAACCTCAAACCTAGCATTGAGACTGTTAGAAAAATAAATTTTTGTTTTTTTGTATGTTTTTATTTTTATGTCTGATAAAGCCAGAAATCTTGTCAAACATTGAGGTGATGTTTCTTTTTGTAACTAACTACACAGGATCCGAGAACAGAATTTTTTAAGAGCAGCCGCATCCGAATACCTCTCAAGGGGAAATTAAGATTATTTTGGCTTGACCTATTTGATTAATTTATGTTGTTTTGTTTTGCTTAAGATTACTGGCGAACACTTGGTGGTGTATATACAGTTTGCGATTGGAAAGAAAACAATCTCATGATATTAAACTTTTTATCTCTTCTTCTTGGATAATTTCTTTGCTTGGCAACACATGAATTTGCTTTGACTTTATATCTATGCGCTGTATTTTACAGCTTATATGGTTTGGTTTTTCATTTTGGCATCATCTGGTCGCTTTATAAACATTTAAAGTTTTTAAACGGTGTTTGGTTTTGATTAGTTTAGCAAAATATAAAGTCTGCATTTGGAGATTTAGGAGCTAGACAGTTTTGGGCAACTGTGAACGACTGATTTTCTGATCATGAATCTAGAGTCTATCTATAGGTCCTTGTATTTATTTGAGACATTTTGGCTTCTTTGACAAAAGTCCCCTTCTTTATCGTATTTGGTGGATGCTTGCTAAAACATTTTTTACCACAAGACCTCATTACTGAATATTCTATTGTCTGTTATTGGAATGGGAAACGCCTCTGATTTTTGGCAACATTTGGATCATGAGCAACCACAAAGATGCCATTTTGAAATGTTTTTTTGAGCAAAAGTCTCAATATCCCTAACTATGTGTTCTGTGCATAGTCGAGCTTTCTAACGGCTTGGTTATTCAAGGAATTATTAGAAATTATTTTAGAAGTTTCAATATAAGAGATTGCTGGTTATTTAGCATTTGTATTTAGCATTTCTAGCTTTTTTGCAAACTTCCTCCTGTATTAGGGATTATTGAAATATTGTTTTTTTTTAGTTTGATCTGTTTCGGTGGTTTGGTTGGATGAGGTTGGTTGAAGTTAGTTCCTACTCAACAACTTTTGAAATATTTTCTGTGCTGTTCATAGAGACATGTATGTGGTTTTCGCCAAGTTTAAAAAACTGAGCCATTAAATTATGTTAAACATTTTGGTTAAGCAGCCTTTCTGACTTGACGCTTTCAAGATTGCACCAATTTTATTTTTAACTGATTTTGTAGCTTTAAGTTTTATTGGCCTGAATAATTTCTTATTTGAAGCAGTTTTTCTTTGCTTTTGGACAACTATAACGGAACTGTTATAATGGAACTTTGTTACCTTTTGGATAAAAGTTTCGCAGACTGTCCTTCATTGTTTTCTGGATACTTCTAACGTCTTCGTCTCTTTTATGTAGGCATTTTCCTGTTTGGTAAACATTGGGTGATACTTTCTATTTATCTCAAATGAATATTATATTACCTATGATTGGAATGAGACAAACTATCTGGTATTGAACAAGTCCAAAGTTTATGTGTTTAGCACTATCGGCATCTTCCAAAAAATATTTTGTGATGTTTGGACAGCCTGGTGGTGGTATTTCTAAACGCCTTCTTTCTATTGATTCAAGCGTGTTTGGGCAATTCTTCTAAAGGTCTCATTGATTTATGTTATTTTAGGCATTTTAATTTTATGACAGACTGACTATATGATTTGATATTTAGGGTTATTCAAAATGAAGACCTTGGTGATGTTTACGCTTTTTACCAAACGATCTTGGGATTGAAACACCAGGATAAAAGACTTCTTGTCTTTTCTGCTTCGTAATACTTGAAGATTGCTAAAACTTTCATTTTTTTATTTGGGCATTTTTTACTGTTTGGTGAATTCTTGGTGATGCTTTTTTTACTTTATAACCTCATTATTGAATATTATATTGTTGATGTTTACAATAGGAGACAGTTCTTTAGACAGTTCAGATTCTTATCATTATTGTTTTGTCTACAGTCAATCTTTTTATTGTCTTAGCTATTTAAGGTAATGTCAGAAATTTCTTTTGAAGGTTCATTATTACTGGTAAATTGAAGTTTCCAATATAACTGGTTGTTTTGCCTTTAGTTCTTTAGAAATTTTGACTTTTTGGCAAACTTTTGAAACGTCTTTGCGTTTTTTTAAACGACTTTGCTCAGTTTTGGACGCCTGTATCAGGAATTGTTGAAATGTAGTTTTCTTGTTCTTTTTATTTTGATCTGTTGGGATGGTTTGGTTGCTTAGAAAAAACTTGGTGACTTTGGTTCTTTACTCAACAACCTTGAACATATTGTCTTTGCTTAGGATTGAAAGATTTATATAGTTTTGGGCAAGTATAAGAGTTTTTTGAAATTTTGGTATCTTTCAAACTAAATTCTAAAAACCGCTTGATTGATTTAACTGTCCAGATTTTTAAATGATTACTGATTTCGTTATCAGATACATGGAGTGTTGTTGGAACTAGAAAGCTGCTGCCTGGTTTTGGATTGTGAATTACTTTTTGGTTAACTACTAAATTTTTGGCTTTTAGAAAAACTTATGAATCTTCTTTTGATTTGTTACTAAATGTCGTAACTGCAGTCAAAAAAGGTACACAGAACGCTTTCAGTTCTTCTTAATTAGGCGTTTTGCTTTCATGGAAAACCTTTTGGGCTTTTTTCGACTTTTATCTAACTGCCATTAGTAGGGTGACGTATCTATAGCTTTGAGTTGAAGGATCTACATGGTTTTTTTCAATTGTGGGATTTATTGGTTTGTTTTTGGTTTACGTTGAACAGTTGGTATAAAAGATTTAATTTAGAATTTGGGCATTGTTGAAGTTGCTGTTTATTAATTCTCAATATTTTGGACCAACTTCAAATACTGAAAAGGCAAAACAAAGCGATATCTTGTATTTTTTCTGTTTCACTTGTTCTCAACTACGTAATTCTCAAGTAAAAAACAAAAGTAGTTAAAAGAAACTTCCAAACTATATCGTATTGATTTCATACGAAACAAGAGTGTCTACTAAAAATAAAAACCATTTTTAATAATAAATACCCTTCCAAAAATGTTCCAACAAAATCAATTTCTCATCTTTTTTTGCCCCTAAGGTAGATTCGATTCTATTTCTGGCTACTTGGAAACAGAAAAAAGTAATTCATTTTAATTACCAGGGGTTTAATAGATCAAAGCTTAATAGCAGTCCACGCAAAAGTTGCTTTAATATTTTAGTAGAGAATTTCTTTTGACGATCCCCCAATAGCAGTATAGTAGTAGTAGTAGGTATACGTTATTATTTGACAAGAGGTGTTGGGTATCTAGTAAAGGAAGTTTAGTTAATAAGCAGCAACACCTTTGGATCATAACTCATACCACCCACCTTCTAATTTCGCCTTTCGAAACGGATATCCTGACATATTTCAACGCCACGCAACTGCAGATACGGAATAAATTTATTGATACAAAATTCCCTTTTCTACGATAAATACCGGGGATTTAATAAAAAAGAAAATAAGGAACGAATAAACTTTTCAGACTGAATAATTTTTAAAATGAGGTTGCAAAACAGTTTTCTCACGTTTATTGCAAACAAGAACAAAACGAAAATAGACTTTTAACATAAAATTTTTGCGTAATAAAGAAAAAAAAGCGGCGTCGTTTTTTTCTTATAAAAGGCGTGTAGCAAGCAAGAGTGAGAGAGTTCAATATTTGATTTAAGACCTTGGCCCGACAATTCGATAAAAATGTGTGCGTGTTTCTAGCCCATCTTTTTATTCTTCCAATCTCAATATTCGGCAACAACTGTTTATTATGATACACATCAACCGAATTATGCTGTATTGTTCGCGAACAATGTGTAGAAAGCTCAGCTTTCTGTACGAACTATTGTTCAAATTAATAGGGTTAAAGCTTGAGCCATTTTGGTGGTCATGTTGATGTACCCACACACATTGTTGTTACATAAAACTAAATCTCGGCTATGTTACTGCTTTTATTATTTAGCAACTCCTTTTTTATAGTTAAAAAAAATAAATAAAATGCAGAATTAACTGGAAATATTGTTCACTATATTGATCAAATGAGTAAATACTACTATATAGTTACTACACAATACGTTTTAATGAGTGTGTTGACCTTTAGCATAAAAAAGGTATAATGAAGTTTTTGACAATATAAAGGGAAAATTCAATAAAACTAGCAACCAAAATGAACTTTTCCTGGGTTGGGTGGAAACATTTAAAAAGCATACATGAATAGATATGGATTGATACAATGTTCAACTCCAAGCAATGTAATGAAAATTCAGTATATAATGCAAAAAAGAATTTTCCTACTTTTACATGTCTTGCTTATATTGTTTTCAAATCTTCCGGATTCGTTTTAATATTATAAACTGAAATCATCTTAATGCTGATTCTGGACAACATATTTCAGAAAAATATTTTTGGTCTTGGTTGAATAGTGACCTTCCAACCTTTTGCGACAACAACTGGAAATTGTCTGCAAAAAAATTTTGGAACTACATAGTTAATATCGCGACGTTTGTCCAAATATTACACTTACAGTCACTTGGCGGTTTGAACAGCACAAAACGTTTTAAAATTAGATTTGGCCTGATCTGAATCTAATCCCCAAATTGAACAGAAACCTAACTCGAGTATTTGAACTGAAATTCTGGTTCTCTCTGGCGCAGGTTTTAAACGTTTTAGGCATTTCCCGTCTCCTTTCTAAGGTTCTAGTACAGACAATCAACTACTGCCAACCATTGCATGAATCTCACTGATACAAATAGACTTCATTGCGCTAAGATCACTAACTAACTAGAGCTTTGTACGATCCGGAACCTTCAAGCCCAGTCTGACCGGGTCTGACTGGGTTAAATTATACTCGGCCCAAAGCAAGAACTCTGATAACATTCTTGATCGATCCAAAAAGCTCAACAGACCCAAAAAAAAGCCCAATCGGCTCTAAATTAGGGTCTACTGCCTTTTTGTAGAACTGTTTGAAGGAAGAACCTCGATGTCAACTAGAAGTTTGATTTGTCTATGTTTAGTAACCTTTTTATACAGGTTTATTTAACAGTAACTAAATGTGTAGAACTCAAGATTTGGCAGGTTGTGAGAAAAGTAAACAAACCGAAGGTGACTTCTCTTTGAGTCTTTTCTACCGAGAAAGTGGTAATGGGATGCAGAGGATTTGGTAATTTTTATCGTCGGATTTTGGGACCACTCTTGTTGCGTTGGCGGACGAGCTCTCTGGCGGCATCTTTTTCGGCTTGGTGTAAAGCGTTGCGCAGAGTGTTGGTGGTGGTGGCACGTTATAAATTGCCTTGGTTGTTGTTTGTTAACATACGAACTGACAATTGAGGCAGAGGAGTTGACCTTGGCGCATTGTGGTAGATGCGGATGGAATTCGTTGAACGCTCGTGCCAAGATTGATGCATAGAGCTATGCCTAGAAGGTAGACCACCAAGTATATATTTTGTCTAGAAGATTCTTTCTAATAACTGTGCACGTCGCTTCAGCTTCATTTGACAAAAATCTTTGTCCTCCGAGCGCAATTTTTAGATGAGGGAACAAAAAGAAGTCGCTTGGGGCTAGATCTGGTGAGTAAGGCGGATGGTCAAGCAGTTCAAACCGTAATTCGTGGATTTTCGCCATGGCAACCGCTGAGGTGTGAGACGGTGCGTTGTCTTGGTGAAACAGGATTTTCTATTTCTGCAAATGTGGCCGTTTTTTCGCAAGTTCTGCCTTCAGCTTGTCAAGTAATGATGCATAGTATGCTCCTGTAATGGTTTTTCCTTTTTGAAGATAATCGATTAAAATAACTCCATGACTATCCCAAAAAACAGTCGTCATCACTTTCCCAGCCGAAAAAACAGTTTTTGCTTTTTTTGGAGTCCACTGTTTGGACTGTATTTTTGTTTCGGGCGTATAATGGTGTATCCAAGTTTCATCTACAGTAATTAATTGGCGCCAAAACTCGGATTTATTTCGCCTAAACTATTTTGGTCTAACGTGAGCAAACGCGGCACCCAACGCGCGGACAGCTTTCTCATGCCTAAATGTTGATTTAATATGTGACAAACACGTTCTTTTGACATGTTCATAACCTCTGCTATCTCTCTCACTTTAATTCGGCGGTCGTCTAGCACCCTTTGGTGAACTTTGGCGATGTTTTCGTCGGTAGTTGCAGTTTTTGGACGTCCCGAACGTTCATCGTCTCCCAAGCTCTTACGGCCACGTTTAAATTCAGCAGCCCAAAATTCCACTGTGGTAAATGATGGTGCAGAGTCCCCATACACAGAATCCAACTCATCTTTTATTTGCGAAGGCGTATTGCCTTTCAAAAACAAATATTTAATGATAGCTCGATACTCGATTTTGTCCATTTTCACAAAAAAACTCACATCAACTCACTCAAACGACTGTTACATAAAAACTGCGCGTCCAAAATGGCTGAAACTTTGGTGAGTAACTGTCAACAGATGAACAACGAAATTCAGTAGCATTTATTTACGAGTGCTGCCATCTTCACGTTGAGGTCGGAAACTTTTCAGACCACCCTCGTATATTAAAATTAGGCAGCTAAGTTATAGAATTGTGTGTTTATCATTGCTATTGCTCATTTGATTTTCGCCCATTTAAGTTGCATAGGTACTGATTTTAATAGATTGATGCTTTAAACGTCATCTTGAACTCATCACGATGTTAAAACCCTGATTTATAATTTTATAATAACGGAAACTGCAATTAATTTATTCAGCAGCGGTTTTAAAAGTTAAGATGAACTTTAATTGAGTTAGTGAAAGAGAGCAAATTTAAAGCAAATATAGAAACTGTCAACGCTATAGTATAAAACAATATTTTGAACATTGGGTACATGAAATTGTTTTATAAGAAACAAACAAAATCCAAAGCCACCTACATTATAAGTAATGAAAAATTCAGATTCACCTTTCAGTTTCTACTAATCTTTTATTAAGCTACCCACATTAAAAACGATTATCGTCTTTTATATATAAACCGCCTCGTTTATCAGACAGAGAGAGAAAAGAGAGATACTTGCTAGATTAAACTCTTTTAATTAGACCACAAACCCTTTGACATTCTGTTTTTTAAGTGATACCCAATCTACCTACGCGCACATCTAATTTAAGATTAATTCGAGCAATTTCGCATTTCGAGTTTGTATGAAAATGGTTTTTTTCGCATTTAAAAACATGTTTTCTTTGCAAACACACAAATCAAGATACTTCTTTTGTTTTTCAATACCTACCTGCAGGCATTTTTCGTTTTAAAGCATACTTGATTACGGTTTTTTTTATTTGTAATTGCATAAACAATGGAGTTTGTGGGGTAACAGGAAAAAATACTGAAAAAATCCACCAATAATGCGGTATTGGAGGTTTATGCGTTTACCATAAGTAAACAATATTGTGTTATTGGACAATTGGCTTTAAAAACAAATGGACATTAAAAGCAATTCGAGTGCGATTTCCGAGTTATAAAGCTTGAAACGTCGAGGATCTATTTTCGAAGGTTTGTATAAACCGTTCGTGTTTTGCTTCATAATATAACAAGCCTGAGCAACGAGCAAACATAAATCGTTTTATCTACCTACGTAATGTAATAACTCTATGGTAATCCTAATCGATTTGTTTCTAATTTCATACCGATAACAAGATGTTGGTTATATGTACTATATAGCTATAGATATAGTAGATATATTTCCAAGATCAATTTATTGAAGTACAAAACAACAACATTAAGAAAGTCATTACATAAACTCAGATAGACGAAGAAAGATAAGAGAGGAAGAGAGAGAGAGAGAAAGGTATAGTATGCCTATTACCCCAGATAATTTTGTACAAAATAATTTTGTATAAAAGCCAAACATTATCATTTATTAAAGTGGTTTCAAATGTTTCTGTTCTATATTTTGAAGGGTCGTAGCTGTTACATTAAAAAAGAAAATCGTTATCGTGTCACTCACGGTGAATTGTCATCCCTGGATATTTTATTTATTCAGGATTGCTTTCATTCTTATCTTAACTATAAATCTATTGATAGGCTGAAACGCACTTTACAATTGTTCGAGTACGTAAAAGTGTACTCGTGTGCCGACATAATGAATTTTTATTAAGATCTTTAAAAGTTTATATCTTAGCTATTGCCGCTGGTGTTTTGTAATTTTAAAAAATCCTTTTCACATAGAATTTTGATACGATTTATATCAGTTATGGAATCCAGAATCTCGAAATAACATTTTCTTTGGATTTTCATAGTCATGATTTGCAAGTGGAAATCAATCCTTTTGCTAAACTGAAAATCGACTTCTGGTGAATAAAAATGTTTTGGGCTTAGGTTAGACTATTCATAAATGCCATTAGATATACATTTTTCTAAGGCCAAAATCTTTATCAGTAAGAAGAATTTAAAGATTTTCTAAAATAGTACGAATTTCAATTTTAGTTCCTTTGTACTAACCATAAAAATGAAACAATAGGATACCAAATATATAACCACTAGATAATCCAAACAATGCATACGTTATATCTATGCGTGTATCCGAATAATGTATGATAAAAACGGCAAACATTTCATTCTAAACAAATAACAGAAATTAAATTTCAAATTTAATAAATAATACCGGTAACATTTCCGGCTTTAAAATTCATATTTACAACGTTTTGTTATTGAGTGTAATTCAATAGAAACTTTGCAGTTATGCAAAATTATTGATTAATTATTATTATTGGATATACATTCTATGTTACACGTACATTTTATGTTTAAACGTTTAAAAATACGTCACGGCTAATTTAATAAATCCTCCCAAACTGAATATTGTATATTCTGTCTCGCTGACTATGTTTACTTTTATTAGCGGACAGAAAAAAATGAAAAAATAACGAATAATGTGAATTGCTTTTATGTAAAATTTACTTTGAATCGAAAGAAAAAAATTAAATATTATTTCGGTAAATATTTAGTTTAGATATTTAAATTTATTTGCTCAAATAAGTAAAACATGGAAAACGCCCACACCCACGCAAGGGAAAATGTCCTGAACTTTTTCCAAACTCGATCAATAAAACATTACTGCGGCCTACTTATAAAATAAATAAGAAATATCTGCAACAGAAAAAACTATAATTCATGTGCAAATTATCAAGATATCCCACAAGGTATTTTTCTAGGGCCATTACTATTATTTTCTACAGTTATCTTTTTTGGTTTACACTAAGTTTGATTTTTACATACATAAATCATTTTCTATGCAAATCAAATATTTCCTTCTTGATTTAAGGGGGATTTTGGAATCAAAAACGTTAACTTACTATTAACCTGCTATCTATAACGCTGCCAAACCGTGACTGCATGTCTCAAACATTAGACTAACAATGAGAATAGGTACCTTCTCTTTCCATATTTTTGGACCTTATCTACAAAGCTCAATGGTCAATAGTCGTCCCAAAAACATTATCATCTAAACTATTTGTGCCTAATTTTTAATATTAACAGCCAAGAATTTGGTCATGATTTTTCGGGAAGGAACCAACAGCTACAGACAATACAGTCTTTGAAACGAAACCAAACCGCTATATATTAACCATCGATGAAGGAATGTAACTCATCCCCATTCCGACAACCACAATAATTTTCCTAATCATTGGGGGAAGATAATCATGGTCTGTCTATGACAAAAGATTCTCCTTTAATCCGAAAAGAAGATTTTTTTCCTCCAAAACAGTATAGGTGCAGCCAACTTACATTCACACCAACTCAAAATAGATGACATGATATAAACACGATGCAACAATCTTGTGCTCTGCAAAGTGCCCTTTCCTAGCTATGCAAGACAATCAAATATCAGTAAAGTTGAGAATTTAAGTCTCTCTGTTTTGCCGTTGGAGAAGATCCAGCAACCGCACCGTTTTAAGGCTCAAAGCAACCACCAAATTGAAGTAAGAAAACTCCCACGAGCCGAAGATATCCAACCACTCTGCGGCAGACAAATTCAAAAACAGCTCGATACCACCTCAATGAAAGTCAACATACAATAAGTCAATGAAGCTTGTAATATCTCAATATCTTCAAAGAAATTCCAAACTTAATCCTATTCATTGGGATATGTAGAAGATGGGATAAATAAAGATTCTAAAGAATTCCCACAGAAAAGCTTTCTTGAGAAAAGTTTCAGACTTAAAGCTTTTTATTGACTGTGTACACTCAGAAGAGATAAATCAAGATTCCAGAAAACGCCTACGATACGCTGAAATTGGCGACCAAAAATCAATACTGTGTCTATTACCAAAGAGAAGGTTTTTTCAACTTCCAAACATAATGTTTTCTATTGGAAGACGTCATCTCAGACGAACTAAATCAAGATTTTAAAGAATGTTTGAAAAAATGTTTCTTCAACTTCCAGAATGGAAGAATAACTTTGCAAAATTCCAAAGTTTTTGGAGAAACTCTAAACTTAACAGTTTTTTATTGAGATGCTTTTCTTGATACATACATTCAAGGGTTTTGGGAATTGAAGAGTGAGGATGAAGATATTTCGGATATTGATGACTTAGAAGACCTCAGGAGACGGAACACGCCGAGGAAGATGAAGATGAAGTTCTGGAAAATGAACCTGATGAGATAGAAAGTCAAGAGAAAACAGCCGAGCCGTCTATATCTAAGAAGCGAAATCAACAAATAAGGTATAAAAATGTCATTTGGAAAAAGAAGTGTTTAGAGTTCAATGATGACCAAGTGCGTTTTCACCGGGATGTAGACTTTCAGCTCTGGAGACACCTTATTAATTCTTTGCCTACTTTTTTTCTGCAGATCTTCTAAGTCACAAGCAAACAAATCTTTATGCTCTGCAAAGAAATTCAGAAAAACCAGTCAATTTTACAATTACAGACACCAACTGCAGATTACCCGTTTTTCATTTCACTCGCAACGCTTTCTTCACAATTTCCTCTGAATAAAGATTAAGCAGCATCGGTGACGATACATAGCCCTGTCTAACTCTTCTTTTAATTTGGATTTCATCCGTTGTGTCTTTTTCCACCCGTGTTACTGCTCTTCGATTGTAATAGAGATTCGATATTCTTATGTCTCGAGTATCTAATTGCTTGGTTTTTAATATCTCTACAAGACTTTGTCAGAAGCCTTATTGTAATCAATAAAGCAAACTAATACGTCTTGGTTTACATCCAAACACCGCTGAGTAAGTCAAAATGTTAAAGGCAAAAAAGAACTTCGTGGGTTCCAAAACCTTTTTGAAATCCAAATTGTGATTTTCCGATCTCTGCTTCCAATTTTCTGTAGATCTTATTCTGAATTATTTTGAGGAGAATCGTCAAGGTGTGACTCATGACTATGAGATTGATCGTGCTGTAATCGCCCCACTGTCTTGTATATTCCTTCTTGGGAATAGTGACAAACGTTGATAGCAACCATTCTGGTGAAATAATGCTGTGTTTATAAATTTATAGATTCATCTGGTCCTGCCGATTTCTGGACTTGTAAGCCTTCGAAGCAATAAGTTTGTCTTTTGTCTTCGAATAATTCTTCTATATATTTTTCCATGTTTTTAGTTTTTCCTTTATGTTTATGACAATGTTTTTTCTTTGGTCCATAAGGCTTGTTTCTGCTGCTGCTGGTTATTTGTTTAACCTTTTTATGCAAATTAAATGACTCGTATTTTGCTATCTAGATCTTCTGTTTCTTTACATTTGTCTTCGAGCCATTTTGCTTTTGATCTTGACATCATCCATTATTTTTGCTTCTTTGGCTTTTTTTTCTCTAAAACCTTTTCAGCCAATGTTTATCGATGTCGATTTCTGTTTTGTTTTCGACTTTCTCAATCTCTTTAAAAAACTTTTCTGTGTCTTTTTCGCTACTTTCACATCATTATTATGATGGTTATCATTTCTTCCTCTCCTGAGCTTAGCCATCTGACTTTGCTAAATCCCAAAATATTTATCTTTAGTCAACGTATCTTCTGACTAGCATTGTGCAATGCAAGCTTCAAAGGTTCTCACATTCCATCTTTCTATACGGATAGGTCTATTGTGAATCTTGCAAGGATCGCTGCAGTCTACTGAGTTTTCATTCCTGCTGGATCTTGGTTTCCGTTGCTCATGATCAGTAACTGTTACTCTTTGACTTCTTGTTGGCATGATGAGTTTTTACAAGGGAAATTAATGAAGTGATTTCCCATTGCCTTCCTCGTCGCAGTGTTTTAACGGATGCAGTCCAATAAATTGACTGTTACCTAAACCATTCTGAAGTTATCTTCTAGTTTCCATTGTTACGTGCTGGTTTTGGTTCGCCTTGGGTATTTTGTTTCCCCGGTACCATTCATATTTGGGAGGCATTCCACTATCCGCCACCCTAGACGGGAGCTTGGCCCACGGGGCCTAATTTGCCCACCACTGATCTAGGGTATCAGCTTGTATCGTTTGGCATTCCACTATCGTGAATAATTTGCAATAAATTAAGATTTTAATCTGTTTGCAACGATGAGATATTGTTTAATTACGAACTGACAACTAAAATAGTATTAGCTACGAATTAATTTTAAAATCGATTATTTCAATATCCATTGAATAAAATATAAAACCTAAATATAATTCACAAACAGAATGATCTATTTGTTGGTATTTATTATTAACCCCAACTGAAACAGTCATAAAAAAAATTATAAATTACAAATCATTACTGAATAATAGATAAGGATCGTTACATTGAATTAAACATCAATGACCGACGCACTTACTAATAATAACAGAATTATATTTGGAAAAGGATAACTTAAAGTAATTGCCCCGTTTATAAAAGTTAAACGCAGGCGCACATATTTCACGAAAATAGTAATTTTACAACCAACATATAAAACTAAAAATATTGGCAACGGATGCTATTTTCCCCCAACTAAACTCGACGATGTTACACCTGCTATCAACTGATATTAAAACTTAACATTCGACGACGATATCGAAACTAGGCGAGGAATACATTATTATTTACGGCCGTAATTTCCTATTCGGATGGTACATTATGCCATGGACCCGTGTTACATTTGAGATCGTTAATGTCCAAATACTAAGAGAAACCGAAACTAGGACACAGCTAAACTAACTAACTATCCACGGTCTATCTTACCATCTTGTTTTATAATAAATTATTCGTGCAATTACTACGTATACAAATCTTGTTTTTGTTTTTATTGTCCCGATGGCCACTATAATTTATATCATTAGTCGTAATACTAATCACTAATGAATAATACTATTTTTTGTTTCAGGCCTAAAAATCTCGTCATCATAACAATTTAAAGACTAGGTATGTAAGTATAAAATAAAAACGTTTTCTATCTAACGATCACTCGAAGGCACAATTCTTTTACTTGAGAGTCTTCCTGTTAAGGTGAACGAAACATAAAAGAAAAAAATATTTTCCTTTCTTGTAACTATCGACAAACACTAGCTCTAAAGTATTATTTCTTAAAAGCAATAGTTGTTACTATGTTGCCTGAAGCCTTTAAGCCATTGTTTTCCACTGCATCGTAAACGCTTGTATGTCTCGACAATAAAATATCCGTTAACGCTTTAGATATGTTAATGTTGTTTTCTAAACAAATTTTTGTTACTTTCAGCGTAAAATTTATTTATCACCTATTATCAATAGACGGCAGAAGCTATTTTGTCTAATGTCAAATAACAACTCGAAGTTAATTGAAATCTTTCCTTTATGTTAGAATTTATTGAAGTTGACGTAAATAAATGTTTATCTATTCTATTATCAATTATATTTGTTAAATATACGATTGACAATAATGGTTCATTACAAACTTTTAAGTTAGATTTACTTTTATATAGTAAAAAATTGATGGGGTGCCTCAAGGCTATAATTAAGGCACTTTACTATTTTTAAAATACAAATTTATCTGTTGAATATAATAATAATGGTTATAATGATGAATCCAATTAGAATATGTTGATGGTAGTAAAGATAGATACCTTGGAGCAATGTCTGAACTATTTTACTATTTGCAAGTAGTTACAATTGGTAATCAAAGTTAACTGTTAATTTAGCCTAGAAGGAGTTACTCTAGTGTAAAATCGCATAACATGTTTACTTCCTTTTGCTTTTCGATCGTTATTCTACTATCTACTTCCTTTTATTAAAGTTAACTTGTGCTATAATTTTGCAACACTCATATCATGCAAGGTAACAGTGATTTTACTGAATTATAATATTTTAAGATATCAATGGTTAGTATTGCGGAATACCGCAAGTACATTACGCGATCTTTTAAATTCATTACTACATTACTATTTTCATCAAGAAATTTTGAAAATATAAACCGACTAACCACATGATATACTATTAAGCTAGCTTAGTTCCATTTCCGTGTGCGAAATCAATAAATCGAGTTAACATGGTATATGGTATATCGAGTTCAGAGATGTCTATCTCTCTAATTTGTCATGTGCAGTATTACGTTTTCGTTAATTATTAAATACCAAAACTTTCTTTTTAACATAAACGAATGACAATTTATACGACGTTCACGAGAAAAGTAGCGAGCACATAAGCACGCGATGTCTTAACACTTTTAACTGAATTATTTATTGGCGAGTTTTTCACGTTTACGTAATGTACGAAAAAAAAACACCACCAGCTCCGGAATGTACATAAAGAAAAACGTGCACAGTTTCAGTTTTTCTAATATGTCAGAGACCAGCCCAAAAAAGAGGTTATTCTGATAACTAAGAAAATCCTTTTCTGCTCTTGACATAATCACAAGATAAAATCTAAACCCGCCCACTCATTCCCTAAGTAATTTCGATAGTGCGGTGATGCGTTTTCAATTTGCTTCTCTTAGTTTTAAGCTTATGAGAGTTCGCTAAATAGAATCCGCTCCTTCCGCTGGTGGAATCACAGAAGAGAGTGGTAGGCAGAGTATTAGCACTAAAAGATCGATTACCGAAACTCGCCCCTATTATTGTGAATAATAAATTGGATTCCTTAATTTAGGAAGTCATCAGATGTTAGAATTCACATTCGATGAACCGCTAACACAGCCATAGTGATATTAGCTTATCGATTCTTCATTACCGGTGCGTGCCTCAATTATTTATTCATCCCTATTTTTCAGCTGTTTGAAGTCTACCGCGTTCTGCCGATCGTCGAGGGGCCATGAACGTTTTATATGCATTTTTGTTTATTGCAATTTGCATACATTATATCATTCGATAACGTCCATTTAGATCCGAATCCGACACATGCCCTGAAAAACACCGGAATGAGGGAGATCGCGTCCCAAGGGGACGTGCTCCAAAATAGCTTTTTTTTAGGACGTTTCGGTCGCATTTATAATTAAGCAACTCGTAACGAAAAAAATGTATACGTTTGAAGCTGACATTACGTCTGGCGTTTAATAGTGTATGTGTATCTGGACACGTCTTCCTTTTTTTGGTTTATGTCGTATAATAACCCCATTTAGTGTAATCCGAATGGATTTCTCTGTATCTCTGAAAGATATATTAGTGACCTTCGATTTTTATAGGTTTTTCTCTGTCCTTCTATCCAGCTTACGCTCGCAGACGTTTAAAAACGCCAGAAGCTTGCTTACCCTTCAGTTATGCTAATTTGATTTTGTTGTTTTATTTTTAGATTTTAGCTTGTGGAATCAGTTCTAGAGATACTTAAAGGGGATCTACTTTTTTTCGTTAACCTCTTTCGCTATTTCTGTTTTCAGAAAAACAACAGCAGAATTTTATTTATTTATTTTACTAACAGTTGCTTAGTAGAACTGAACAAATCAAAACTGAGTGCAAAATTAATTAAAATCAAATTTTTCATTCTCTTACCATTTGTTCTGTTTGTAAAAGTTGAAATAAATTTGCACTTCTTTTTTTAATTAATTAATAGATTTTATTCCATAGACCTTTTAATTCGAAGAGTCACGTTTCTGGTATTACCTTCAGAATTTGGAAAGACATCCTATTAGATGCATTATGATTACTTTCTGTGTTTTTCAATAATTATTTGTTAAAACTCTTAAGTTGAAGAATAAATATTTTTCTGTCTTAATTTTAACTTACCAACAATCTTACCTACAAAATTGAGGAAGAAAACGTATTGTTAGATACTTTATGATTACCATATTCTGTTTTTAAATTGACTATTAAGACTCTTAAATTATAAAATAAATATCTCTGTCTTGCCTTTAACTTATCATGTAAATATTTCACTGTTTTATCTTCAAATTACCAATAATCTTACCTTCAAGGTTAAATAGAAAGATTCTTTTTTTGGATATCGTTTGATTGCCACATTCTGCGTATTTAGAATAACTAATCTTCAAGACTTTTAGCTTGAAGAGTAAATATTTCACTAAATTATCGTCAAATTGATTTTCTTACCTTTAAAACTTGAAGCTGAAGATTTTATTATTACCACATTCCGTGTTTCTCCAATAATTAGTTTTAAAGCTTTCAGCCTGAAAAGTAGTCTTACCTTAAAATTACCAATAATCTTACCCTCAAGAATAAAGAAGAAGAAGACGTATTGTTAGGTAGATTATGATTACGGTATTCTGTGTTTTTGAATAATAAATTTTTAGAACTCTCAGGCTTTATTGCGTTACCTTCCACTTACCAATAATCTTACTTCTCAAATTGAGAAAGAAGTAGTTTTATTACATACCTTGTAATTACTACATTCTAGTTTTTAAATACGTGATTGATTTTTAAGACCCTTGAGTTGAGAAATACTGGGTGTCTCAAAAGAAAGTACACATTTGTTTTGCTTATTGTGTGAACGCAACTATTCCGAGCGGCGCGGGGGGTATGTCAATCGGTATCCTGGCTCTTGGGAATTTAGTCGCTATGGTTGTGCGTACGTGAGTTTTACAAAAACGGTAATTCGGCGACTGTAGCGCGTAGAAAATTCTGCAATATTCGACATATTCGTCACTTAAATGATGCGCCAAGCGCTCGACTTCTTGGAAAATGGGTCGAGAAGTTTGAAGGGACCGGTTCAACACTGGAAAAACCAAAATCCGGGCGTCCAAGGTCTTCGAGAACGGTCGAAAACGTAGACAGTGTTACTCAGTCTGTTCGTGACGACCCAAACCTTTCGATTCGTAAGCGTGCTGTTGCTTTGAACGTGCATAGATCATCATTATTCCGCATTTTACACAAAGATTTAAAGCTGCACCCCTACAAAATTTAGTTGGTGCTGGTCAGAGGCTTGACTTCGTAAACCAGATGACTGAGCGCTTTCCAACGTTTACCAACATCTTGTTTTCGGATGAAGCTCATTTTCATCTTAATGGGCACGTAAACAAGCAAAATTGCCGCTACTGGAGTGCAACCAATCCAAAACACAAACATCAGAAACCCCTACATTCGCCTAAAGTGACCGTATGGGCTGCGATGTCGGCGCGAGGAATTATCGGCCCTTACTTTTTTGAAGATGAAAGGGGACGCACAGTAACAGTGACTTCAGAGCGTTATGTGGAGATGTTAGACGACTTCTTCGTGCCTGAACTGCAAAACTTTCCTGGTTATAACCAAAGAACATGGAACAACTTCACACACGTCCAACAGGTCTCTGCCACGAGTGCGTGAAATTTTTCCTGGCAAATTGATCTCAAGGAGAGGTGACATAAGTTGGCCTCCACGCAGTCCTGATTTAACACCTATGGACTTTTTCCTGTGGGGTTATGTCAAATCAAAAGTTTACGCCAACAAACCGACTTCCCTGGCACAATTAAAAGAAAATATCCGTAACGAAATGGCAGCCATCACGGAGAATACCTGCCGAGCCGTCATAGGCAATTTTAGTGCTCGATTAAATGAATGTACTTTAATATGTAATAAATATTTTTTCAATAAACTCTTTACTTTTTTTTTAAATCGATTTTTTAAATGTGAACTTTCTTTTGAGACACCTTGTATATACTTCACTGCCTTATCTTCAACTTACCTAATCATCTTACTTTTAAGATTGAGAGAGAAGACGTTTTGCTAGATACCTTTTGATCACTACATTCTGGATTTTTGAATATTTAATTACTTTTTAAGGCTCTTACTTTGGAAAATAGATCTTTCACTGTCTCACCTTCAGCTTACTTTAAGATTGAGGAGAAGTTGCTTTGTTAGAACCCTATGATTACCACATTCTAGGTTTTTAAATATGTAATTAACTTTTAAAAGTAGATATTTCAGTTTTACCTTCAATTTACCATTTGTCTTACTTCCAAGATTGGGAAAAAAGACGTTTTGCTAGATATCGTTTGATTATTACATTTTAAGTTTTTGAATTTGAAATTTACTTCAAGACTTTTGAGTTGAGAAATTAATATTTCATTGTCTTACCTTCAACTTAACAACAATTTTACTTTCAAAATCAAGGAAGATGTTTGGTAGATGCTTTATGATCAGTACATCTTGTGCATTTGAATAATTATCTTATCGTTGAAATCGAAGAAGAAGCTTTTGTGTTGCACACATTATGACTAAGATTCTTTGCTTTGAATAATATTTTTTCTTACTTTTGATTTACCAATAATCTTACCAAACTTTCTGCTTAGATGATTTTAACTATTATAGCTATGTGTTGTACAAGTTAGACAATTTAGTTGTACGATTTAGACTTACCATTAAATTTCCTTTTCCATCTATAAACAAATTGTGTACATCATGAACTATTTTTTATGCTAAGCGGAATTGAGGAAAAGAATACTTGTTAAAAGACTAATTATTATTTTATGTTTTTTGGAAGTTTAAATGACCGTGTCTTGCTTAACTTACCGCCAGACTTACCAGATCTTTAGTTTACATATTCAAGCATTTGTCTTGTATCCACTTGATAATCTTACAAAGAAAGGAACTTTGCTGACACAGGACAAATCATTAAGTGTTGGCAGGCCAATATTAATTTTTGATCAGATTTAACTAATTTGACCAAACAGAAGTAAAACACTAAAAATAGAATTTTCGTGTTGTGCTGATGAAAGCAAATGAGTAAAATTCAAATCTAAGCTAAACAATTCCATCGTATCAACTTTAATATTCATAATGGAAATACGATAATTAATGTATAAATATAAAAAGTTTCAGCTTTAAACGAATTTTTTAATAAAGCAAAAATAAAATCAATTTTTGTGCCGTTAACGTCCTATACATAAAACACAAAGAAAAAAATTATTTTCGAATTTAAAACCCAAACATTCTCTTTTAGGGTATTGTATTCAATACAAATGACAAACAAAAACTGATCAATTTATAGCTAGATTATAATGGAGCGCAATTAAACAAAACAGCTCTTTAATTACTCGCGCACTCAAAGGAAAAAAAATAAAAAATACAGTACAATAAGTACCAGGCTTTCCAGTTTGAGTACAGTAACTATCATTTTAATAAAATATTAAATGTCTGGGGTTGGTTGTTTGTGTATAGTAGTGAGTAGTTGATTAACCGCGACGATTGTTTACAATTTAAAGAAAAAAAAGAAAATCACAAAAAGGGGAATCGATTCAATTCTCGGTGACGTGTGTAATTTGGTTTCCCTAAATATTAACTACTTTTTAATGTGTTTGCTTTACCGGCCATAAAATATTCACGATTTGCCGTTGTGTAGCCGTACGTCGGCCTAATTTAGTTGATGTTTGCGTGGACGTGAATTGCTTCGAACCATTTTACCAATGGAAAAATCTTAGCGTTTCTATTATAATGCGATGGAAGGAAAATCGTAAAATATCTAGACGTTCATTGATCCTTGTTTTCTTATAGTAGCACTAAATTATAATAATAATATACTAAGATTGCAAGGAATAATAAACGTTTCCTCTTTAGAGGAGATGGGGGAAATAAGAAGAGTTCGTTATATATTCAAGCAAATTCATTATAAATGTTTTCTTTTTTCACAAAGGTTGTTTTCAGTTAAAAGTGAATCTTTTCATGTTCAGAAGTAAAAAAAGTATACATCGGAAACGGTAAATGTAAGCCCCTAATTATCGTAATGTCTTTCCATGACCTTTTTAAGCTTTAACGAACATGAGATGATGAAGCAGAGTTTATTTTAAAATAAATGCCACTCGAAGATGTGCATCTTCGCAATAACGTTAAAGAGCTTAAATTTTGAGTTTGATTTTAAAGGTATATTTTAAAAAGGAAAGCTTCTGGAATATAGATGTCAAGAGGGATTTTAGGATATAAAATGTCTCTTCCCCCGATTCTGTTTTCAACAGGAATATACATTTTTGTTAGGGTTATTTGTTTTTTAAATGACTATTAAATCGTCATTTTGTTATACGTTGAGAATCAATTTAGAGAATCAACTTCAAATCAAATATTAATAACATCCTGTTTTGAATATTCCACATTAAATGAATTCTCATCTACAATTTAATAAATAAAAGTGAATACTTTAGGTGATAATATCTGTAATATTTCAAAAAAAGGTCACGATGATAATCGCGGTATTAATAGAAAACGGGAAGATATTTTCTATTTCCATATTTAAAAGCCAAAGATTAATTGCCTTTCATATTAGAAGAATTCTATCAAAATATGTTCAGAGTAACGCTAATGAATTATAGAGTAATCATTTATAAAAACAGTCATTTATTTAAGCTATAACACTTTTGATAAACAATTCTAACTTCAATTTTGACAAATGTATGAGAAAATTAATATTTTTATACTTGAGTGATTCAGATTACACTTTAATTTTTAAATGGCCCCATAATAAGAGAAGAAATTAAAATGCACCTTAATAGTCAATTGGTGGTCTTTAAATAGGGTTCAGAAAAACAATTTGATTTGCAATCAAAAAATTTTGTTTACTTAAAGAAATTCATCAACTGAGGACTTTATACCAAACAATCTTAAATTAGCCTGAATCTAGCAGATAATATGGATTCTCAAACTGCTTTTTATAAAGTGTAGATGATAATACACTCTGTATTATACTATTTACAATCACTTGACTACAGCAGTATTCTCTGCTACACATTTTGACATCTACTCAAATATGACTCTAAGTAAAGCAAACCTGCTGATACGATTGAGTTATGTCTACACCTTTTACGGTGGCTTAACGTTGGGCTCTTACTATGAATCACCATCAACCATCTTACTACTATCATTTGCGCTTATGCACGATCGAGTTTGATCCTCCCCAAACTCCGTTTGTTCTCTCTTAAGTCTATATGCGGCCATTTTTAGCTTTCCACTACGTCACTCACCATGGCCCCCACCAGACTTCGCTCATTAACAGACCAGTTATAACAGCCAACGTCAACCAGGTTATACTCTTATTAAGTAAAGCTAAATTAATTGTAACATTCTGCTTTGTCCTTCATCATTCTACAGCAGGTCACCCCGGATCAGGCCACCTATGGTGGCTAACCATCGATTAGGTCACTTGCCCTGACACTCTTTCCTCTAATCTTCTTAAATAAAGTCGAATTAGTTATAAAATTGGATTTTGTTCTTTATTGTCGTTCAATAGACCAACTACGGTGGCCTAAGACAGATCAACTTCCAGTACGAGATTACCCACGGTGGCCAATCTTTGACTAAGTCACTTAAGCTGATACTCTTTGTTTTTAATCTTCTTAAGTAAACTCAGATCAGGTATAGGATTGGCTTTTGTTTTCAATTTTCCATCAGTAGGTCCTTTATGGTGGCCCAGAATCGGGCAAAACCCAACATTAGGCCACCTATGGTGGCTAACCATCGACTAGGTCGCTTGCGCTGATCTTCTTTCGTTTAATCTTGTTAGATAAAGTCAAACTAGTTATAAAATTGGGTTTTTGTTCTTTATTGTCCTTCAATAGACGAACTTTCGGTGGCCCAAAATGAATCTACATTCAACTAGCTTATCTACGCTTTTAATCTTCTTAAGTCAAAGTAATCAGTTATAGCACTGAATTTCTTCAGTCGTCTTATAGGTGACCCAAAATTGAGCTGCTCCGACCAACAGGCCACCATCCACTAAGTCACACACTGCGCTAACACACTATTTTTAATCTCTTCAAGTAAAGCTGTACTAGTTACAGGATTGGATCCATCGTATTCCAACAGGCTACTTTGAGCTCGACCTGCTACCAGATGATGATGATCGACACGCGGTCGTTTCAGCCTCTCTGCGAATCCACCGACAGTGACTAATCAAATATTAGGTCACTTGAACTAATGTATTTAGCTTTTAATCTTTTTAATTATTGGGCTTTCTCTTTTATCGTTCATTAGCAGGCCATCTACAAAGGTCCAAAATCGGGCTGCACCCACTACCAGATTATCTACTGTGACCAACTTTTGACTAGATCATCTACGCTGACACAGACCACATGCAGCGATCCACGATCACAGTTCGCTTTCTACTAAGTCTTAACACAGTTGCGCTTGTCTCTCCACCAGGACTAGCGATTGACTAGGTTACCTGAATTTAACACATTTGTTTTGCTCAAGATCAGGCTACACTCTTCAAGCCTATGCTGATACACGATTAAGCTTGATTACAGTACGCTCTCTACCAAGTCACTTTTGGTGATTCACACACGGTCGTGCTTGGCTTTACGTCAGTTACATCGTCATCCAACAGGTCATTTGCGGTGGCTAACTCCATACTAAAGGGTTTTCCAATATGAGGTGTTATTTTGATATTCAAAGAAAAGTGCCATTTTTTAATATAAATGATCGGATGTTTATTTCATTATAAAGAGGAAGGTATGCCGTTAATAGTGGAAAATAACATCAGGCAAATGACCACCACGACCACGCTTACAGGACAATATCCTTTTCATGAAATTTTCCATAACCAAATCGCAAAGTGGCTGCCCTATGTCCTCGATAGCCTCACGAATTCCATCTTTGAGGTCTTGAATCGACGCTGGGCTGTTGGCGTAGACCTTCTCTTTCACGTGGCCCCAAAGAAAGAAGTCGCAAGGTGTTAAATCACAAGATCTCGGTGGCCAATTGTGATCACCTCTTCGAGAGATAACACGGTCCGGAAACTTTTTCCGTAAAAGATCAATGGTTTCGTTGCTTGTGTGGCACGTAGCGCCGTCTTGTTGAAAGTAAACGTTGTCCAGATCAATACCATCCAATTCCGGCCATAAAAAATCGTTAATCATCTCTCGATAGCGCAATCCAGTCACCGTAACTGTTGCTCCAGCCTCATTTTCGAAAAAGTAAGGTCCAATGACTCCGCCGGACCATAAACCGCACCAAACAGTCACACGTTGAGGATAGAGAGACTTTTCAACAATAACTCTTGGATTTTCTGAGCCCCAGATCCGACAATTTTGCTTGTTGACGAAGCCACCGAGGTGGAAATGGGCCTCATCACTCAAGATGATTTTTCGATGGAATTCTGGATCATTTTCATGCATTTCAACGACCCAATCAGCAAAGACACGACGTTGTTGATGATCGGCCGGCTTGAGTTCTTGTGTTAACTGGACTTTATAAGCCTTAAGACCCAAATCTTTATGCAAAATACGGTGTAATGACGTTTGTGGAATGGCTAATTCCAAAGAACGACGAGGAATGGACAAACCTGGGTTTTCTTTAACACTTTCGGCTACAACAGCAATATTCTCGGCTGTTCTTGAGCGACGTGCACGGGTTTTATTCTTCACATCACTAACTTGTCCCAAGAGCTCGAATTTTTTCACCAATTTCTGTATTGCGGTCCGACAAGGTGCTTCACGGTGACCCAAAAATGTTCGAGTTTTACGAACCGTCTCTGCCAAATTTTCACCATTTTTATAGTGAATTTTAATAATTTCAATGCGTTGTTGAAGCGTGTATCGTTCCATATTTATTAATGGCGTAGTTTCTACTTGTCAAATGTCAAAAAATGATAGCTTCAAAAGTGACATCTACCGAAATAGCGGGCTATTCAAAATAACACCTCTTATTGGAAAACCCTTTACATTGCATTCTTTTTATTATAGAATTCAAAGTAGCCTGTGGTTTAAGTTCATGTTTACAGTGTACAAAAAATATGCAATGTGATGACTGGTAACTTTTTTTAGTGAGAACAGCATCAATGTCCTATACACTGTTATAGAAATTAAGTCTTGGCCTACTCTGAATTCTATAATTAAAAAAATGCACTGTAGGTCACCTGCTCTGATACGTGGAATTAAGCCTTACATCACTCATCGATCTTCGTCATCCATCAAGTCAATTCTCGACTAGGTCATTACGCTGATACGCTGTCAAGTTTAATACTCTAAAAGTAACCACCACCAAATATGTCGCAAGACCAAAACAAACTAGTCTACTTAAAAAGTTCAGAATTTCCTTTATCTAGGCCTTATTGTAGAGAGAATAGTCAATCTGACTATCATATACGTGGCGACGAGATTGGGCAACGCCGTTTTCGATAATTTAATTCCGCTTTGAGTCGTGTAGAAATATTATTTTCACGTATTTGTTTATTTGGAGTGTAATCAAATCTGGAAATTTTAAATGTACCCACAGTAGGTAGAATCCTAATAGCCTGAATTGTAACACCACCAATGAGACACAAGCATTAACGCAAATTGACCAATATTTGTATTTTCTAATTATTACCTAATGGCGTTACGTCATGTGAACTATAGAATGATTGCAAAGTACTTCGCTTGATATTTTCGGGAAAATAAAAATAACTTAACAGCTGTGTTATTTCTAAGAAAAACACGCAAATTAAATAAAAGTTCGTTAAACTTTCTTGGGGAATTTCCCTCTCATAAGGAAATAAATCAAAACAGGTACCCTCAACATGTAACTAATAACGACATTAAATATTTACGCTTCACAGAACAAAACTAAAGCCCGTCAGAAATTCAGTAGTGGCTTACACGAGCAATCTTTGTAGTACGCGGTGATATTTGAAATACCGGGCGTAACGCAAATGCCAAAGGTATTAGACGTATTTAGCACCCAGCAATCTTAAATATAATTTTCAGATAAATGGAAATCCGTGAGGTAGAGAATGACATTTTTCCTATTATAGGTAATTTAATTGTGCACGCTGGAATTTCAGGTATCTTAATGAAATTGATTCCGTGTGGTTAGTGTACACTATAATATTTCAATTGGAATTTCTGAGTTTTTTCCACTTTTTTACATCAAAATAAATTGTCGTTGAAACTTCAATTTTATTGTTAGAAATTTTCTGCTCGTCACAAGAAAAAAGAAGTTAAAGTAGAGCTCGAGGCTGTGTGTAATTTCATTATGTCGTGTAGAGAATAATTTAGAAAATAACCAAGGGCCTTAGTACTAAATTCGGAGGCGCGCACTGTAACTAGAAGAGTATCCGGGTCACTAATTGGAGGACAATTCAAGGAGTCAAGAGGAGTCGAGTGTAATTTTAAAGTTTACTACTACTCGTGAAAGAGTTGCATTACAGAATTTACAACCAACCCCCGTGGGGATCTTCGTTCCAAGTACAAACAAATGATCATTAACGTTATAGCGGTAGAGAATCGCTTTTGTAGGAGCGATGTAAACGCGCCCTACGGCGACGATTACATGTTTGCAGAGGGTGGTACACTTTGTGATCTTCACATGTTGCCGTCTTACTCGCACGTTTACACCTGAACGAGCCCGAATAACAAAGATAGATAAACCAGAAGCGACGGAGTCAAATTATAAATTGCATCTTTGTAGAGATTATCAGATTAAATTTGATGTTTGTAACTATAAGATGCGGTTATAAAATCATTAACAGTACGCTTTCCTCTGTCCCCCCCCTATGGGGAAACTAGTAGGAAGTCAAGATTGGATTGTTAGATACTCATGTACAACGATCCGTGAAGAAGAAGCAAGTAAAAGGCGAACACGACCCAGGAGACCTGCATACAGAGAAACTTGAAAAGTTGAGAAGTCAACGACAGCTTAAATCCACGAATTATCGGAAAGGGGAAAAATGTCCTTTTTGACAGATTTTACTTTTTTAAAGGGTGGTATGAAGGATTGCTTATAGGATGAATGCGCAGAAAAAAGTGATGATGATAATAATAATAAATTATTGTAGCAGCGGCAGCATTTTTTCAAGATGAAATATTTTTATTTTCAAGAAAATTGTTTCGAATGTTGTAATACTTATTCCATTAAAAAATTATTTTTCCAGAGCGGCATTATAGAAAATTAAGAAGGATAAGTTTAATAAGTAGCTTTGTGACAAAAATAACTCGAAAGTGTACATCCGCTTCTCTCATAATTATCAGGTATCACTTCAGGTTCCTACAATTCGCTAATCCCGATTAAATTAGATAAATATGGGGTAGGATCTAAAAGTAAGAAATGAATTAAGTTAAATAAATTAAAATAATTCTCGTGAAAATGATATTGAAAAACATTAAAATAATGACATTTTGATTTAAAGAGTTTATCAAATCAATCGTTGAAATCATAACGAGATGCTTGATTATACGGGGACTGAGCATAAAATCAAATACGCCAAGTTAATTAATTTTTATTTCTATATGTAACATTTTATAAATTTCATTTTGGAAATTCCCTAAATTAACATTTCCTAATACATATTTACATTAATTAGATCCATTTCAAGCTAGATTAAAGACTAAAGAAAAAAATGTTTGAAAAATTGGTCCGAATCCTGCGGATAGCAATCCGGAATCTCCAAGAATTATTTTCCCGTAAAGACCGTATTTGTTAACAAGAATCAGGCGCTAGAGTAACAATAATAGGATTAGAAAGTGAGCTTTTTCTATCATTTCAATTTGGCTAAAACTTCTCTGACCTTGTACAATTTCAAAAAACTTTCAGGTGCGTAGAAACTGGAATTCCCGTTCCGTTTTTGCTTAAAGACGTTTTCTTATGGCCAGCTCAGTGTCAAACTTCAACCTTCAGTAGGCCGCCTGCACTGGTCCGCGGTTTCATTTCGTTCTCCAATCATCATTCTCGACTAGATCACCTGCGCTAACACGGTGTTCTTAAGAAAAGCTAACGCAGTTACAGAATTAGGTTTAATCCTCTAACAAGCCACCTACGGTGGCCCAAATCTCCCTCTAGATGTATGCGACGTTCTGCTGTCAACTAGATCGCCCACAATGACACCCTTTGTTTTTGATCTTCTCAAGTAGACCATCTACACCCTGGTCCATCGTCTAACTACGCCCTCCACTAAACCACTTAGCAGTGTTCCACGGATTGATTTTGCCTTTCAACCACCTGCAGCGGCTAACTCTTGATTAGATCACCTGCGCCTATATATTTTGTTTGTAATTTTTTTAAGTAAAGTTTTTTTTCATCACGTGATCCACTCTTCACTAGGTTGTCTACAGTCTAGCTGCGCTGACTCACTTTGTTTTTCATCTTTCTAAATAAAGCTAAAGGATTGAATTTTTTCTCCATCAGGCCACCTATGGTGGCCCAAAGTTAAACTACACCCTGCACTAGGCCACTTACAGTGGCCCAAGGCTTGATTCATCTTTCAACTAGCCGTGGTGGCCGACTCTTGACTTGATCATCTGCGCCTACACACTTACTTTTAATTTTTTTAAGTAAAGCTTAATGTAGGTGCAGGATTGGGTTTTTTCTCCATCAGATCATTTACTAGGGCCTGTCGTCGAGTTTTGCCATCACTCATTTTACTTTTAATTTTTTAAAGTAAAGTTAACATAGTTATAAGACCGCATTTTGGCCTCCCCGGGTTATCTGCATTAGCCAACCTTGAAGTAACACATGGGCCATTAAGTCCCGGGACTGACACACAGATAGCGTCGCCAATGCCATGCCGCTTTTGTTTGTCGATAGTACCAACCTTCAGAAGATACGTGTAAAAATTTCATGACATTCGGTTCAGTCGTTGTCAAGATATTGAGCGTTAAATGACGCTACATTTGTTTTTGTTTCACAATGGATAAAAACGAGTTTCGTGTGTTAATCAGACACTGTTTTTTGATGGGAAAAACTACTATTCAAGCTTATCAATGGCTTGAAAAGTGTTACTGGGAAAGGTGCCCATCGAAAACAACCATTTGCCGATGGTATGCTGATTTTAAACGCGGTCGAGCAACCACCGAAGACGCGGAGCGCCCAGGTCGTCCAATTGAGGTGGCTACGCCCGAAAACATCCAAAAAGTTCTGAAAATTGTTATGTCCGATCGTAAAGTGAAGTTGCAAGAGATGGCTGACATTCTAAACATATCAAAAGACACCGTGTTCAAAATTATGCATGAAGATTTGGGTATGAAAAAACTTTTGTCCAAGTGGGTGCCGCGTTTGCTCACAGTGGAACAAAAACAATAACGAATTGATGATTCGGAGCGCTGTTTGAAGCTGTTTACGCGTAATAAAAAGGATTTTTTGCGTCGGTACATAACAATGGATGAAACATGGATTCATCACTATACGCCGGAGTCGCAAAGAGCGTCAGCCGAATGAAGAGAAGAGGGCGAAAGCCGACCAAAGCGTCCGAAGACACAACAATCAGCAGGCAAGGTCATGGCTTTTGTATTTTGGGACACGCACGGAATTTTGTTTATCGACTTTCTTCCGAAGGGCCTAACGTTTAGAAAAACGTTGGAATGATTGTATCGCTATGGAAGGTGACTATGTTGATGAATAAAGTCGAATTTTGCCAAAAAAA
>VTPC01005153.1:0-24403 GCA_011009095.1 Ignelater luminosus
GAAAAAGAGCTAAGAAAGTTTTCGTTTGCAATATATGAGTGATGCATTTTGACTTTTGCCTGTCCCGGTATCCTAAGCTTCATAAAATATGAAATTGCGCTAAGCGGCTGAAGGGCGCTTAGCCCCCTTTTTTACCTTATGTTCATAGATAACATCGACAAACAAATAAAGTAAATTCCTGATGAACAAAGAAGTATTTTTTCGAAAGAAACTTATAATCTATTTGTCTTAGTTAGGAAGTTATTGTCTTTCGAAGTTGTGTACAGCCACGTTAATTTTTGGTTGCATCGTCGTCTCTAGTCATCACGAATTCACCATATCAGTTTGTCAATGCTATCTAGTACAACATACACAAAATAAAGCAGTGAGAAGCGGTGCGGCTAAACATCCCTTAGATCAGACTCACCAACATTTTAAAACAAACTGTGAATTGAGCATGCATTACATAAAAAAAAGAAAAATAAGAATTTTATTACTTTTTTAGAGAGAGAGTCAACTAAGTGAATCTCGATGGTTCTTGAAGAGATAATGTTGAACTGCCTGCCTTTGGGCGTTACTGCTGGAGATCTGTCTGATTTTGGCTAGCTCTAGTCTAGAATGCCGGTCGAGTGAATGGAGTGCGCTTACCAAATGCCTGAAAATATGAGGCGGCTTTATTTAGCTTTGATTCCAGGGTACTGTAGAGGAAAGACCACGGATCGATCAATGCAATTTTTTTTGTCTGCTACAACGCTGGGTTTTTTCTGTTCTTTTCCCATAAAATCTCTGCTTCAGAAAGAACCTACACTACAAGTTGGTGATGGAGATCCTGGATCTTTCTGATTTAATAGCAAAATAACGTCCCGGCTAGTATAGTAGATAACACTTTAGGTGAACTGATAGCTAAGCGTCCGACTATGGCCGAAATCCTAAGAAAAAATCTGTAAAAAGCTACCATCCTCTGAGAGGAATATAAATCCATAGCTCTTGTGTGACTGTGATGAGTTACACGTTAAAAATTATTTCCGAGAATTGAATACCTCCAGGATAGGCTAGATTTTAGTTAGCGAAATAGCCATTATAGTCAGAGCGACGAGATTCAAAGAAACCGTAAGCGGGAAGCGCCTTGGCCAAAAACAACAACAGATGAAGACGAAGAAATTCAAACACATACAAAGAATCCATTAGTTTTGTATACACAGGCCATTAATAGCTCCTTCAACTGTTACACACTTAACCTCCCTCTACCATCATCTGCTCATCAAGAATACCACCATCGCAAATATTTTGCACAGAACACCACTAATTTACCTAATTGTTTTGCTGCCACCATCCAGAAAGATTAGAAGCGGCTGAAGAGGAATTTACTTATTTCCCACGGAAATCAGAAAGCTACCACAACTGCTAGAAAAGGGTCACTATTGATATTCGTTAAGTCACAGTCAAGTCATGTTTATTTCTTCTGCCAAACAGCAGTGCCCAATGTAGGCTAGACTTACGCCTTTTCAGCAATAAAGGGGAATACTTCTTACTAACATATAATTGAGATTTGGAGAGGAGAGGAGCGCAATGCTTGACCTGATCGATTTGAGAGAAGACATCAATAGAAATTTAGCCGATCTCCAGTTCTCTACCGGGCACAATGAATACAACACAGCTACCTTGTAGTACCAAGAGTTCTCATAGAAACAAAACTGACTATTTTTAAATATTATAACAAAATTCTGTTATAGTCAATTCATATAAGAGCAGCACTAAACTTTAAAGCATCCTTTCCTGGAAGCTACACAAGCTTTCAGTCTTGGTCTCCACGCTTCCATTGCAGTACGCACCTTTCTTATGAAAAACCGTCTCATTGCTTTACCAATGACTGTTTTAGACTTTCAAAACATACGTGAGGCTTTGAGCAGACCTCCAGCTCTACTTTTCTCCACAAGTCGTAATCCAGTGGATTTAGATCTGGAGAGGCTGAAGGCCAATCTTTCTTTGCAATAAAATCAGGGATTTTCTCTTTTAGCCAGTTTTGGAGAAAAGTCCTGTTGAAATGTCCAGCTCTGGCCATTAAACAACATGGATGTGTTTAATGTGTTTAATAAAATGTCTTCAGTATAATTTTCTGCCTTGATTTTGACTCTTTGAAGCACACCATAGAATTTTGTTCTACCAGTCCAGCTTGCACCCATCCAAACAGTTATAGAAGCAGGGTGATGAGTCCTTTTCAATGTCTTTGAGACAGGAGAACGCAATCTTGCGTAAACTCGATCGTTCTGCTTGTTGAACTTCTTTTCTACTGTAAAGACCTTCTTGTCAGTGAAGAGAATTCTTTTCCAACTCTCACCTGTCGCGAAGATTCTACGAATTCAATTTTTCACCCATAGCGGGAGTCCTTTTAGAGCGAGGAGCACCACGCCTTGGTTTATCTTTAATGTTTCCGGTTTCTTTAGATCGAGTTACGGTACGGTAAACGAAATCCCTCTTAATTCTAGAAGTTCTCGGTAGGTTAAAAATATCTCCTGGAGTTCTGCCTTGTAATTGTTTGTTTACAACAGCACAACATTTTATTTCAATAGCTTGCATTGTAACAGTTTTAAGTTTAGACAGTAAAGCTTATTGCGGACTGCTACATTAAAGCACGCACTTTAAACTGACTTATTATTGACTTGTAACACTACCTTGTTTTAAAAACAGCCTGCTTCAAAATAGTGTGTGAGAACTTGTAGTATTACTAGGTACTATAAGACACCACAATCCACCACAAGGCAGCACTATTTTATATCCAACAAGCATTGTGAATGATGACATTTAGCTTCCTGATGGTGTAACAAAAACCGGAAGAAACTTATGTTACTGTCAGAACTTTCTTTGGGAGACTACTTCGACTCCCAGTCTCTAAAGAAGGAGAAGGAGAAGCTCGAATAAACAACCCTTTTCCACTGCAGGTAATCTCACAATTATCTTGAATCTACATTTGTCTATGGGCTGCATAATATCTACAGCGGCTCTGATAGATGAGCATTCGATTATAAATGCGAAGGTCGCGAGTTTTTCATACGGATAGAATTTGTAAACTTAAATACTCTCACCGGAGGTTGAAATATTCTCGGGTTGTAATGGTAATAAATAGTTACTAAAAACACAAGGTCTCATCCAAAAAACGGAACATCCCGAAGCTATTTCAGCATCCACTTCCAGATTGAACGTCCAAGATCTACAGCAATTTTCTTTCTTTAACTTTCTGAAGAGGTTTTCGCAACCGTTTCTGTAAACGACAACTCACGTGAAACAAATGCCTTCGCCTTTCACTGCACCATCCGTCTGCCTCCTTTCGTATAAATTATTTCTTTCGGAAAGCAACTTTAATAATAATCATCTTTGCTACCATCACCGCTAGCAAACGTTGCTAAATCAAATTCAAATCATGGTGATTTCCACTGCTAAGTGGCAGCTAAATAGCTTCAGCCATGCAAGGAAATAATTTATGATTTGTGATAGTGGATCGTGCTCGGCATTTAGAGGAAATAGAGAAATAAAGGAGTGGGAGGAGCATGATGTTTGGTGAGCATGCTTCGTTGATGAATCGGTATGTCCAGTTCTCCGCCGGTCTCACCACCGTCATGAATGCACGGGTGCACCGCAACTCCGAGCTTCTAAGTCTTTTGGATCCTATAGGGGATGGTCTTTAACAGGCTCTTCAAGCTAGCCTACATTGTTAGGGCCTTTTTCTGCTCTCTCTTCCGCATGCGTGGTTGTTACACCACTGTGTTCAACATTCGTGAATGATGCCATCTAACCTCTTGATGGTCTATTGAATAAAAATCGGAAGAAACTTATATTAGTGTCAAATCTTGGAAGCTACTTTGTTGCCTGCTTAACGACCTTTTTGAAATCAAAACTTTGAGGGTTAACAGAAGCTAGTGGCTTATGTGGCTTTCCAATGCAAATACTTTGAAGGAGAATGTGGAATTGCAATTTTAATTGAATAAAAGAATTTAAAAAAAATCACTCTCATCGCTTTATTTACACAGCCTGTACTTCTAGAGAACCAAATGACTTTTCAACAAGATGGTGCACTGCTGTATTATACAGGATGTTAGGTGGGAGATGGCTTGCATTGGGATCTTTTAAACCGTGAGAGATACAAGGTCGGTTAACTGGGCAAACAATTTGCCCATGAGGAGTACATATCGAAACAGTTGCCAAACCGGACCGATTTCTCATAGCCTACCAGATATTAAGAAAAAACTGATTTCTTCCGAAATCTTAAAATCAGTTTATTTTGAAAACCGCTAAAGGTACAAAAAATCGTCAAGTAGTAACTTGTAGGGTTTTATACGTAGAATATGATAATTATCCCCAAACGATTATCAACTGTTTTACATCCGAGATACAGCATAAAGTTGGTAGTTTCTTAGTGTAATAAATAGTCTACACAAACAGTTTAAAAAAAAACAAAAGCAAACATTCAGTTGTTGATGTAGTCAAGGGCACAAAACATGCAATTGTTATCTATCGATAACACACCGACGTTCTAGAAAATGTTTGACTCCGGCGTCAGTAAAACGCCTGTAGTTGTATGAAACTTAAAGATAACTGTAACATACTTTACATCACTGAAACGAGAAAAAAAAGTCAATTATTTATTACATTAAGAAACTACCAACTTTATGCTATATTTTGGATGTAAAACAGTTGACAATCGTTTGGAGGTAATTATCATATTCTACGTATAAAACCCTACAAGTTATTCCTTTACGATTTTCTCGTACCTTTAGCGGTTTTCAAAATAAAATAATTGTAAGATTTCGGAAGAAATCAGTTTTTTCTTAATATCTGCAAGGCTATGAGAAATCGGTCTGAATTGGCAACTGTTTTCGATGCGTACTTTTCATGAGCAAATTGTCTGGCTATTTAAACGATCTTCTATCTCTTACGGTTTAAAAGATCCCAATGCAGGCCATCTCCCATCTAACACCCTGTATATTGCCGAGCGATAATTTTTAAATCACCATTTTTTAGATGCTGGCAGAAAAAGGCCTGTGAAACTAGATTACCTGATTTTATATTTTTTTATGGGGACACCTTAAGTCAAAAGTTTACGTCACTGAGCCTGCAAGTCTGGAAAAATTACGTCAACGAATTGTCACCGAATGTTAGAATGTTGATGGGTGTCATTTTGAACAATATGTCCGTTAAATTGAAGTTTCTTTGTTTCTTTTTGATTTGGGAATCCAAGTAACAGTTTATCAAAAACAAATCTACTAGACTTCGTGTGCTATTTGGAATTTCTAAAAACAGGGGAGGAATTTGGAAGATGAACTTTTTATCAAAATTTGTTTTCTTAAAAATCAAAATTGATCTGCTTTGCCAATTTTTTGAAACACACGGTGTATATTTTTTCATGTATTACGCTTGTTTATCTTCTCAAGTTCGACCAACGTTGTATAAAAGATCGAAAATCGAAGACTTTAATAAAGTTTTGATTTTTCAAGTTAATAGCTGTAATTTACTACAGACGTAAATATTTTAGATCTTGCTTAATGAGATTTCGAGTACTGAAATTTATTTGTTATTGAACAAAGCGTAAAATTTTCTGGAAATAAAACGAAACGGCAAAATGATAAGAAGAAACTAATAATAAAATTCTATATTGCATGTTTGGAATATAAACACATAAAAATATTGTACGACTTCTATATAGTATGTCACAAATTTCATTAGTTTTATGAAATGCCTCACGAATCCTTCCGGATTACAGCAATATTACACAAGAATTATACGTCTTTTCCTAATTCCTAACTTTTCCGCTTCTCGATTAAACAAACAGAAAGACGAGCACGCACAGAGATCGAAAAAAAAAGGAGAAGATTATTTCCGTTTTTCAAAGTTTATCTCATTCCCTTAAACAGTTTTATGTTTGTATTAATTAAAGATTTACAGTTTGATTTTGGCTCAAAGACTATTTATCAAGATGCCCTCGCCTTCCTTTTCGTCTCGAACATTTAAAACTTTCCACCGGAAAATCTTGTAAGTAAAGTGACTGTTAAAAGATAGAATCATCAGAGTTAAATTAGAGCCACCTGAGGGTAGACGTTTGTGGTTTTGTAGACGCCATCGTTTAACCGAATGTAACTTTTAACATTGAGCATCAGGCACACCCCAATTTTCCTGCAAGTCGTTAACTCGTTGTGTTCTATTGTGCTTTCAAAATAACTGTTTACTTTCAACTCTCATCCCACTATTCCTTATCCCCCCCCCTCCACTTCGCGTACCGTAACTCTCTCTCACTCGCAAGTTCCAAAGAAGAAAAACGCTTACATAACGAGTTTCACTCGAATTTCCCAAGCAAAGATAGAGAACATCAAGTGTACAGTAAAAGAAAACACGTTGCCAGCCCTTTCTTTGTTCTTCGCGGGCTGTTTGTCTAATGTTGTCAACCACAAATAACGTTTAGGGGGTGGCGAAAGCATACTTTTTTTGCCTTTCTCCGAGAACCGCAATAATGAACTTTGATAATAATTATTGCGTCTGTTATTTAAGATCATTTTTGTTAGAAAAAGGGGGCGCTTTAACGGCGTACAAATTGCAAGATGGGTCTTAACTATGTTTCCCTTCGTTCTAAAATTTAACGAGGTGCTAACCTTCAACCGTCATTTAAGCCAAGAAGTTCACTGTATTTTCCAGCCTTCGTGTAAGTATAAATTTTTTATTGCATTTTTCCGAGCTTCGTGAAGGAACTCGAAAGGGAGGGCGGCTTCTTTTTATGAAATTTCGTGTCATGCTAATTTTGCGGCTTTGTCAGGACTTTACGTGTGAGCATGCATGGGGGGCAAAAAAAACCCCGGAACATCCCCCATAAGGGACGAAACAAATAATATTTTCTTTTTCACCTAGCTTGACGTTTATCTGGTTTATATGTTGAGTACTCATATTTCACACTTTATTCCACTACGGTCGCTTTTGTTCTTATAAAGGGATAATAAACATAATATCCATGTGCTTCCGTCGTCCTTGCTAGCCCATTTATTTAAACTACACTACAACGCTGGTTCTTTTAAAATATAAAACTTAAAACACCCCCACAGCACACCTTTTACTTGGAAATGCGAATCTAGGATTCGTACCCAGGTGCGTTCGACTTTCATAACTTGATATTGTAAGGGGTGACAGACCTCGTTTCGTACAGTAAAGACAGGATTCCAAATAACATTATCCCGTTAGATACAAGGATCTCTACGACATTAATATGAACATAAATTTGAAATTTAAAACCATAATGTAAAGATTTTTTTTGTGTGTGTATTAGGCCAACATTAAAGATTCTTTTATGAAATTTTTAAACTTTTATTGCCATTAAATTTTTTATATAATTTTAATGGCTTATGAAGGACTCACAAAGATAGAGAGTTCACATAATAGATTCTTGATGTAGAATATACACAATAATATATAAAGAAAATAGAAATTCTCGATACTTGGGGCTAAATATAAATATTTTTTATTGAAACGTTTTCAAATTACATTATTTTACTATCTTCGTAGGGGATCTTTCAAACGCATATATCAAAACAGCTATACCAGACGTTTCTCTCCTAAACAATTTACGTTACCACAATATACACCAGGAATTTGATATAATTTTCTATATTTTACATAAATTTCAACACGTTTACGTTATCAATACCATCATGCAAGTTGCCGCGCTTTTCATAGTCTTATTTTATTTCATATTTGTCGTTTATTGGGGACGAAGCAAAAATAGCAAGTAACTGAGAAAAATACGTCTAACAATAAACTGACATTTTGCAATCTACTCTTAGCTTGTGTTAACTTACATTTCTTACAATTATGTTCATTTAAACTAACACTCCCTGTGATATCCTAAAAGCAGGGAAGTCAGGTCTCCGCGGACATGCTACTATGCTTAACTTGTTGAGAATGTATGATTTAAAGGCAACAAGCCAAAAAGAAATAAAAGCAGGAATGGAAGTAAATAATAAAATAGATTTGACATTTTTATGGTTAATCGAGTTTAATACTATCCACTTCAAATTATAAAACAGTAAGGCAGGCCATGAAAATCTGACAGATTTAACCCTGTATGTTATTGACAGCTTAGAAAATTGATAAGAGGTTGAGTAAAAATCTTAGATTATATTTTTTAGCATATTGCATTGGCTACGTTGCCAATTCTGCATTAGCTTAAATTACTTCGCTGTTGCTCATACCAGGCTTGTTCCAACATAAATCTCAAACTGTAAAATTTTGTCCGAAAAGATTTCCTCTGCGCAAACTCGTGACAGTCAGGGATAGTTTGCAACTAGTTTGAGAGTTGTGTTGGAACAAACATACCATAAACTTCCTACTCGCCCAAAAAGCGACACCAATACAATCTAATACCAATCAATTATTGATTTATAGTAGGTAAGTACCTTGGAAACAATAGCTATTAACAATGTCATAATGCCCTAGAGCATTAAATAAACAAAAAATTTAAAATATAATTTCTATTGAAAACAAATTTATAAAACCATAAAAATATCAATCTTTTTTCTAAAATATAAATTACAATTTTCAAACGTCCCTGAAAAAGAAGTTCAAGTGTCGCATTCTAACATTTTCTACTGACAAGTTTTTTTTTCGGTAACACAGAATTAGCTATCATTTTAACAATTCGGTTTTTTGAGGAAATGCTCTCCTCAATGTAGCCTTCCGCTATAGTACTTTTACTTTCAATGTATATTAAGTGTTTCAGTGAAAGCACCAGCCTCAACAAAAAGCGTGGATTAGATACCTGTAGGGCAATATCCAGTATAGTCTTCCGGATTTTCCAAATAAAGATATTTGGCAATGACACGAGGTACACTTCCCATATGTAGGGCTATGCATCTACTATTTCGGTAGATTATGAAAAACCTACGTCTCTTAATTCCTTTGGGCCGCAATGCAATGCACTGTCTAACCAGACTTAAGGCGCCTATTTGGTCTTCTAAAATGGTGAAACTTTCTGAGATGCCAATTTTGGTTTCTTGAGACCTTAATCAGCAAAACAGACCCTTTGTCTTCAATATCAACAATAGTCATCTTAACTATTCCATCTCGCCTTAAACCGCCAAAACCACCCATCACCAGAACAACTTTATGCAGCAGAAAGGTAACATTTAGGGCTTTTTCTATGATAGCCAATACTTGTTCACTTTCCAAAACCTTGGATTTTCTGGGAGCGTGTCATTTTGATTTAACTTTTAGAAAAGCAATCAATTGACTGAATGGTGATATATTAATGTTTTCTTTAACGATTAATGTTAATTTCATCTGTGAGTACTATTTGTAGTATATTTCTCCGACTAAAATAAAATAAAAAATATGTAAAAATTTAATTCGTTGGTTATTTTTAAACATATCAGACTTTACTTATATTTCTGAAAACGGTATCCCATATAGCACACGGATGTCCAGTAAACATTTATCGGATGTCAAAATTTTTGTCACGAACGGCCACTCGACATCTGTGAGCCAAAGATTAGACGTCCACCATAATTTTGGATATTTAACAAACATCCGTTTTACTGGATGTAATTTGTACATGGTCGACGGACATCCAATGGATGAGCAATTTATGTACAAACACAGTCGGATGAAGTATGGACCAAAATAAATATCCATTAAATGTGTACTAACGATCGTTCAAAGGACGTCTAAAAACATTCAGTGGAGTAGTTTTGGACGACAAATGCATTGTTCTATAGCCGATTAATAAATAAAATCAGAGTAGTTATCTGTACAACAAACGACGATGGTATTTAACTTACAAAATCGTAACCATCTTAAATAGTGATGTTCTGTAATTTAGCAACAACTTTTGGCATACTTTGCTACATCATGAATATCGGATTACAAGCTATAAGGTAACTGTAATAGTCTAAGAACCGCGTGACAAATGAACGTTAATTAATTTGATGAAGTGATGAAAAAGCCGGCAAATCGTCGAGCGGCCATGGTTGCCTCAAACTCCAGCCAACTGATCATTTAATGTCGTTAAGAATGCCTTGTCAATTGCTAAATAAGTTACAATTCTTGCATTCTTAGCACGCTACGGTGTTGGATTTCAGCGTATGAGACAACCATAGCGTCTAAGTACAGATTCAGTAATGATTATTTTCTTATTTTTCTTCGAATTTTCTGGACGAGTTTTAGTTGATGCTCAGAGTACCCAAAATGACGACAGAGCATTTGAGTTATACTGATCTTCATCTGCTATGCCTTGACTTAATTTAAATGGGGGTTTCCATTAACAAAAAATTGATGACGTCATCGAGGGTATGAGTAGGCGTAAAGCAAAAATGAAAATCATTCGAATAGATACCCCATTGGGAAATAAGGTTGATGTATCCGAGGATTTTGGCTTCAGAGAATTTTTTATTTAAAGCGTTCCACAGCTGGCGTTTCAACTGTAGGTATAAACGCAACATGAATTTATTAGTCGATAGCTCTGTCTGTAAACTATGGACTGCCTTGATGATTATACTAATAATTAGAGTGCGGATTTTTAAGCATAAAAAAACAATAAAAAAAGTTCCTTAAAAAGCGTAGAAATTCAGGGAAAAAAGCTTAAAAAATAGCACAAAAATTAAAAATAAGTTTAAAATATGCAGGAACAAAAATTAAACTTCCAGGTTTTAGGTCTTATTATGCAAAGTATTTATTACAAAAAACAAAAAATGAATTGTTATTAGAAACTTTGAACTCTAAAATGCTTAATTATTGTGCACTTTTCTAAATTCTCCATAAGGAAATTTCTTTTTTTATCAGTTAGGGTGTCTTTGTAAAGAGAAAATAGTCTTTCAATGTCAACACTAGTAATCGGTGCATATTTAAATTTTGCAAGTAACGATGGCTCCAAGTCGAAGTTATTAACTATTTTGCCTGATAAAATACTTGCAATGGTCTTTAATCTTGCTAAACCTTCGTTTTTAGCCAGCACGTTCCCAAATTTGACAAATATTGTTTTTCCTACATCACCACGCACTTTTCCCAATTTTATTTTAAACTCTTGTACAATCTGAATTGCTTCTGTTAGCTCACTTCCTTGTGTTTCAAGTTTGGTGATAGTTTCACTGATGAACTCGTAATTTGCTTTGATGAATGCAAGGTTTTGTTGTAGTTCCGGATTTTTTAAAATATTTTGGCAGTCTTTAACTGATTGGGATGCATCTTCCGAAAATTCTAACAAAATTTCTTTGAAGCTGGTGAAGTTAACTGCGTAATACACAGCCGCATCCAACCATGTTCCCCATCTAGTAATGACTGGTTGTGGTGGAAGCGGAATATTAGGCAGTTTTTCTTTAAATCGTTGTATCCTCAATGGCGCTGTTAAAAAACACTTTTTGCCATTTTTAATTAACTCGTTAACTAGAGGAAATTCAGACCTCACAGTTTCTGCTCCTCCGTGAGCTACGCAACTAGAGTGTGTGAGATTACTATACAAAACTTTTAAATTAATACCTGCTTTTAGCATATCTGCAGCCGCATCCGTCACCATTAACAGAATTTTTTCAGTTGGGACTGCATTAGGAAGAAAAAAGTCTGCGAGTCCCTTGTTATGGTGCTGCTGTTGGTTTTATCTAGTTCTTTCAAATATATTAAAAATGGCCTGGTTGGGGTAGCTTTATGTAATACACCGATAACGAGACCAGTTACATACCTACCGCACTCATCGGTGGTTTCATCGACAAAAAACCAGATATAATGGTTTCATGAAGAACTGTTTTATAAACTGTATCTAAATAGTTTTTTCGTAGAGTGCTTTCGGACGGTATCGATCTCTTACAATATGTTTCTAAGAATTTTCGAAATGCAGAATTGTCTAATTTTCTGAAAGGAATATTTGCCGATATCAGAGTATTGCATAAATCAAAATAAAAAGTTCTTTCTTCAGATCGAGTAGAAGACCCAGAGGCAACTAGTTCTGAAATAGTTTGTTGTTTCAGCTTATTTTAATTTTCCGCTCTTCGTACATTTTCCTTGTGAATAGCGGTCTTCGTATGTTGTACTACATTATACTTTTTGTCGCACTGGATCTATTAAAACGAGCATTAAAGAATATTATATTTAAAATCTAATCTACTCCTTACCGTTTTAACACATACTCTGCAAAATAGTCTACTACCGTCCAGCCTTATTTCTGGTATATTTTTAATCCACTCTTCTACACTCGTTTTAATTTTTGGCATTGTAACACGGTCTTATTTTATTAAAAACAGAAGACAACACAAAGGATTAAGTTATAATAAAATGAAACAAAACTTTTTCAATCTACCAGCAACATTACATACACGCACGATACCAACACTTTAAGTAACCCAGTAAAACTGAAGCATTTGTCAAATAAATCTTAAAACCTATAAGAACTAACTGTTTTCACAGCTTATCCTGGGGACAAAGAACTGCCGGGACAATGTGTAACGGCCCCTAGCGTAACAAATTTATTTAGATTGTTTTATCAATTTACAATTTAACCGTAAAACAGTGAATGTGAATAACGAATCGAATTCTATGTAATTGAATCAAAATAACTAGAAAGAAACTAAATACGGGAAACAAAAGGCTATTTCTTTAACGGGCATAACCTTGCAATCTCAACGTCTTTAACCGGCAGACGTCATTTTGTTCTTATTTAGTAAATTCAAGCTTATCTGTCTGTTAATTTCCAACTAACATTCGTGTAAAGTTCGCGGTTATATATACAGCATGCTAACAAACCTTCTGCTATTTTTAGCCGTCACTACTTTTCCAGGTATAGATTCTAGTGCTTCTTCAGTGTGAATAAAAACTATAGAGTTATCTGCCCGGACTAATCAAGTTTACCTAATGTTAATGTTTTTATTTTTATTTCTAGTATTAATTTTAGTTCAAAAAGATGAATTTGTTATGGAAGATATTTCGTCTATTTCAGATGGTCTGGGAGGAGGGGAAATACCGGAAGGATTGGTGATTAAATTGCAAAAGAAAGGTCATCTTACAAATTTCAATAACTGGAAGGGGCATCACTCTTTTATCATCCCCCTCAAAGTTGTTTTGCAGAATAATATTAGAACGGGTAGTTTTAGTAGTGGGGCAAAAATTGTGCACAGAACAAGCTGGTTTTAGGCAGAATCGAAGCTGCACCGATCTTATCAACACACTAAGAATAATACGTAATTGAGCAGAGAATGGGGCAGTCCTCTGTACATTACCATTATCGATTATGAGAAGGCTTTTGATTCTGTTAAGCACAGTTATATTTGGGACACTGTGCAGGAATATGGGATTCCACAAAAGATTATAAACATAAAGATAATCAATGGAATCAAACAAAGTTGCATACTGTCATCTACTCTTTTAATCCTTGTCCTCGACAGAATGATGAGATCAGTGTTAAGGAACAGGAAGATAGGAATTCAGTGGGGTTAAGAGAGAAGTTGGAAGACCTGGACTTCGCAGATGACATTTGTCTGCTAAGCTAACGTTTGCGGGATATGGAACCAAAAATGGGAGGCCTATAATCCCACTTCAATAATTGAAGTATAATTAATCACGTCAAAAAAAAAATCTGTCATAATTTTGTCAGTTCTTGCATTTTCAGTACCTTGTTCACACTTTTATTTTACTTTCAATTATGCTCTGCATAATAAGAGGTTTGTAAATGTGTTTTATTAAAACCTCATTAGGTTATGAACACCAGCAATTAAAAATGCCTAAACAGAGTCTTGAAAACAAGTTGTGCGTTTCGTGTGTGTCAACGTGCAACATGTTGTTGAGGTTGGCCTGAATTCTGGAAAACTGTTTTTGATTAACTTTGATAAAAAGAATGAAATATGGCAGGAGTCGACAAAGTTGTCATTGAAAAGTTGTCGGGGGTGCCTAATTGGGCCAAATGAAAAATATTAATTAGTTTGCTTTTAAAAAAGCATAATCTCATTGATATTGTCAAACCTGTAGTGCCTGCAGCTGGGGCATCAGATGCTACTTATTCAACTTATTTAAAGAAATGGGAATCCCATGATGCTGAGGCTATGCTGTACATTATGACAACTCTAGACTATGAGACATCAACTTTGGTCATGACTTGTACTAGTGCTAAAGAAGTATGGGATAGTCTAATCTCAGTTTTCGAGCAAAGCAGTGAACAATCGTTAGATCGGTTGTTAGAAAAATTTTCTAGATGGGACCGCGACGCAACTGAAGGTATTGCTACTCATGTTGTAAAATTGCAAAAACATTTTTCTGAACTTAATTCAGCTTTAAAGAAGCAAAAGGAAAATGAATTAAACGACAGAATTTTGATAGCACGAGTTTTGTCTACTCTAGGACCATGCTTCAGAGAGTTCAGAAATGTGTGGAAGGCTATGCCCAGTTCGGATCGCACCCTGAAAACTTTAATAGAAGAACTGAGAACTATTGAACAACGTGATAGTGTAGAAGTGCAAAAGGCAGCTTTTTTGTCACAAACTCAAACAACTGCTTGTTAATGGCGACATAAAACAAAAGCAAAGTTTGAAGAGCATTAAAAACGTCTAGTGTTTTCGTTCTAAAAAAGGAGAACATTTATGCTCTACTTGTCCAACAAGGTTGGTGAAAAGTTGCTTAAAAATGTGTCCAAGAAGAAATACAGTTTCGTATGTAGCAGTACAAATTGGATCGCTGATACCGGAGCGGGGACTCATATAACCTTTAACAAGGATTACTTTATAACATACAAACCTTTTGTAGTCCCTTGTCCTATGCAGGGCTTTTGTAATGACTCAACGTCTGTCGCCTTGGGTCAAGGTGATATTACAATCAAAGTGAACATTGATGGAAACTATCCAAATGACTTTGGAAAATGTCTGATATATTCCAGTTGCAACTCGAAATTTGTTTTCAATCGGTAAAACAGCGTGCGAGGGTCATATATTTCTAGCAGATGTTAAAAGCTGTACATTTACTTTTAATATAGAGGTCACTTTGACTGCTCGTCTAGTAAGCGAACTGAAAGTTGTAACAGTGAGGCTGTGTACCTTGCCCAGGTATCAGATAGTTTGCAGCTATGTCATGAACGACTAGGTCATCAGAACCAGCGCTGTGTGAAGAATATAATGAGTTTTTATGAGGTTATTTTGACTGGAGATAAATATTGTGATGGATGTATTTTAGGCAAGACTGACAGGAGTCCATTTCGTAGTAGGCCGTATCCTCCCAAAGAACCAAGAGCAGTCATAAGTGCAGATTTCTGTGGACCAATGGAAACAACCTCTCTTGGTGGAAATCGTTACTTTGAATGATTTAAGGACGACGACGTATATTTTTCTTGACACACAGGAATGAATTGGCTGACTGTTTGAAAATATTTCTGTCTAAAGCCAAGCAGAAAGGAATTCAAGTTAAGATTTTGCGCTGTCACAACGGAATCGAATTCGTGTCACATGACACAATGAAAGTTGCTCATGAAAATGGAGTTGAGTCTGCGCCCTCTATGTTGCAAAGTTGCGACCTGCCAAAGCTTTTATGGAGAGAGGCATATAACACGGCGGTATACTTATTAAATGTGACTGGCCCTAGTCGCGAAAAAACTAAATCATCATTGGAAGTTTGGACAGGCGAGACAGTCAGAGATTTGAAACACTTAAAAGTGTTTGGAACTGAATGATTTGTACACAAACCCAAATCAAAACGTAAAAAATAGGATGGAAAAAGTATTCCAGGCATTCTAGTTGGTTATCATGGTCTTAGTAAGAGAAGAATCTGTATAACTTATGATGTAGTATCTAAGCAGGAAAGAGCAGTGGCTAAAGACAAATTGACAGTCAAAGAGGTCTTTTGCTTTGAGATACATGTCGAAGAAGAAAGTATCTCTCGTCTTATTTAAATAATTATGTTCTTCTGGCAGAAGGTGATTTACCTATTCAGCAAGCTTTGAAATGTGACGAGGCTGACTTGTGGCGGGAAGCCATAAAGAGTGAAATTATTTCCCTGGCTGAGTCAAATACGTGGACACTGGTCGATCCTCCTCAAGGCAAGAAAATAATTTAAAATCATTGAGTTCTAAAAACCAAACTAGACACAAATGGAGAAATTGCCAGATACAAAGCAAGGCTGGTGGCTAGGGACCACATTCAACAAAAAGGTATAGACTTTGATCAAACGTTCAGTCCGGTTGCTAGGTTTGATACTGTACGTAATCTACTAGCAGTTACCTCGGCAGAATCATATGACCTGGCGCAATTTTATATTCAGACTGTCTTTTTGTATGGTGAACCTGAAGATGAAGTTTATATGAAACAACCTGAATGTTTTCATGATGGAACAGAACGTGTTTGTAAATTGAGTAGAAGTCTGTATGGGTTTAAACAATCGCCGCGCTGTTGGAACAAGACATTTGTTAAACATATGAAAAAGTTGGGATTTTGCGTAAGTCAAGCAGATCCGTGTCTTTTTATTAAAAATTGTGACAAGCGCAAGCTGATGGTTGCCGTCTATGTTGATGATAGAATCATAATTGGAGACAGAGAGGATGTTCAAGAATTCTTAGAAAAGCTAAAACTGGAACTTTAGAAAGCTTCCTGGGAATGCAAATCAAGAATTGTGATGCTGGAATCTATGTATATCAAGAAGCTTACATTAATCAGTTATTAAAACAGTTCAATATGAATGATGCTAAGTTTGTCTCTACTCCATGTGAGAAGAAAAATACTCTTAATTGTAATAATCCATCTCTCGATGAGAAAGTGCTTTATAGAGAAGCTGTAGGAAGTCTACGTTTTCTAGCCATGTTAACACACAGTACTAAAGTGTTAGATTGTCCGAGACAGTCAGACTGGATAGCCGTAAAACGTATACTGAAATATTTGGCCGGAACACGTTAGTATGGTCTCTTCTACAAGAAGTAATGCGGACTTTGCAAATGATGACAAGATCCGTGGTTCTAGAACAGGAACTACCTTAGGAAGAGGAGCAGTCACTTGGGTGAGCCGAAAGCAACAAACCACTGCTCTAAGTACAACAGAAGCTGATTACGTGGCCGCAAATGAGGTTGCTAAAGAGTTGGTATAGTTGAGTCGCTTATTGAGAGAAGTTGGCAATCTGAAAGAAGTTCCAAGACTTCTAGTGGATATTGCAAGCACTATACGGCTTATAGAAAACCTGGAGTTCCACAGGCAAACCAAATATATCGAAGTTCGCTACCACTTTGTACGTTAAAAACTACAAGAAGGAACCTTTGCTATTGACTACGTCAGAAGCTAGGACCAGTTGGCAGATTTCCTGACCAAGCCATTAAGTGCAGGACCTTTTAAGAACAATAGACAGCCTCTTATGGGGATTCTGAGTTTGTCATGCTTTTATCAGTACTGTCAGTTTTTGTATTTTCAGTACTTTGTTCACACTTTTATTTTACTTTCAATTATACTCTGTATAATAAGAGGTTTGTGAATATGTTTTATTAAAACCTCATTAAGGCCTTCGCGAAAACGGCAAGATGGCAGATCTGAAAATCAACTTTAAAAAGACAAAAAAGATGACGATCAATGCACAAAATCTCAATTGATTCATTTTAGTATGTGAGAAAATAGAGGAGGTAGAAGAATTCGGCTGCCTTGGTAGCATGGTTTCGATGACAGGTGGAACAGAAAAGGACGTAAAGACCCGGATTCTCTTAAAGAAGGTGAAACTAAGAATTTTTAATACCAACGTTAAATCTGTTCTTCTTTGTTGATGTGAGACATGAAAAATGACTATGATGATTAAAAAGTAGCTTCAGATCTTCATTAATCGATGTTTGAGAAGAGTCATGGGAGTGTTCTGACCAAACAGAATAACGAACGAGGAACTGCGGCAGAGCTAATTAAGAGGTAAATAAAATAGAGAAAGTGGAAGTGAATAGGGTACACTCTGCGGAAACTAGATCAAGCAATTCAAAAAGCTGCGCTGGATTGGAATCTACAGGATAGAAGGAAAGTAGAGTGGTCAAGAAAGACATGGAGGAAAGCCATTGAGAAAGAGCTGAGTACCGTGGGGAGGAAGTGCAGTAAAGCCAAGGCATTAAACCAGGACAGAAACAGATCGTGGAAATTTATGGAGGTTCTATGCTCCGGAAGGAACTACAGGACATAAAGGAAAGAAAAAGTAGTAATTATATCAGTGTTAGAACATCTACAAGGCTGACAATCTTCAAATCATAAAACGATTGTATCTATGGCTAATGACAAGCAATAGAAAGATGCAAGAAGAATGTTACTCTAAAATCGGTAAGGTACAGTTTGGGTAGGCGGTTAGGAAGGTTTTTAATGATACGGTATTTCATTGTCGGCAGGTACTTTGGTCAGCTTAGAGTGATTAACAAGCAGACCAACTTTTAGAAATCCTTTATTCTTTTCAAACGCCGTCACATGACCTTCAACTAATAGTTACTCGATAATACCGATATGGTCAAACAGATGTCGCTACATTTGCGCATTTGGCGTCCATGTGTGATCGTCTTGAGATCAATTATAAAAACGTAGACATATCACCTAACGTCAAAGTTTCGTCATAGAACAACTGTAGTTTTGTCTCTGAGTTTGTAAGAGTTAATTTACTTGTTGATTACTATATGCTGTTATGGTTTGTAACTCACAACGTTTATATTACAAATACACCTTACCAGTGTAATCATACTTGGACTTACATTCAGAAGCTAGATAATATAGGACCCGGTTTGCAAGTCTTGTACAAACTGAAGAATTATATTCTACGTCTTTTCTTCGTTTCTATAAGAGTTAATAGATAAACAGCCCGGTTTATAACACTCAAACTGTCACATTGTGAACGTTGTATTATGTTTAGTTATGTATCACTTTTTGATTTATGTATCTCACAAAACGATCACAAAAACAATCTTTTTGGCACACTATAAGTAGACCAAGATAAAAAATTTTTGTAGAAATTTTGGTGGGTCATTAAGGGGCCAGTTAATTATTTTTGAAGAGTCAAGGAGGTCTTCAATAGAAAAAGTTCTACTAAGTTTCGTTGCGGTTTTTTGCATAGCTCAGGAACGGTTTATCTTGCGTTAAAAATATAATTTGAGATCTAAGAAATTATAGAAGAAAAACTAAAATGCATGGTTACTAACATGCGTGGCATTAAGATTATGATGATTCTAAGAAAAACATAAGAATGAAGGCTAAAAGTCATCATCAGTTTTTCTGTGTTGCGTTGATAAAATGTGGCGGGAAAAATCTGAAAAAGAGGTCGAATTCCCGTGTAAGCCAGAAATCGAGAGATGTTCAATCCCGTAGCTCGAAGTCGAAGATAAGGAGGAGTTCAAAGATAGTAAATAACCCAAGTAATTATCTTCTTACCTAGACTTTAGACTTAAATTCCAACTGAAAACAAAAAAAATACTTAGAAGGGACCAGAAGCTAAAAGTAAAAAAAAAGAAACCATAGGCCAACTACGCACCTTCTCGTAGGCTAACACCCTGCATATAGAGTCCTTTACGAATAACACCCTGTATATAGGGTTCACTCGAAATATCACCCTGTATATAAAAACTTGAAAGGACAAAATCGACAAACGCCAAACAAAATCGGGCACCAACTCGTTGAAGTCCAGAAATTTGTAGAAACCACAAAACAAAGTAACCAAAAATCTAAACAGTCAACGGAAAATCTAGATCGGCCAAACTAAATTGAACCGAACAACTAAATGGCCAAAACATGTTGGGCAACAAAACCCTGATCAGCAATACTGCTAAGGAAATCGGTAAACGACAATCAGCGAAACAGCTAAATCCCAATGATAACTTAAATCGGACTCAGAGCTAAATCCACCCCACACGTTGGGCGCCAAAATTCTGTAACGGGAAAAAGCTGAAAATAAAACAAAAGCGTGAACGAAAACAAAACTAAAACTCTTCTGGAAGGATCAGACGAAAAATTACCAAGCTGAAATCTCAAAGACCAGACAATTACCAAAAGCTCCAATCAAAGCTGGACATACACAAAAGCCTAAACTAAGACTACTATAGAACAAAAGGTAGTTGTGATGACGTCTCAATACAGACATCAGAGGGACAATAACGACTCAGCACGAAAGAACTTCGTACTATACCGGGTTAATTATTATCGGTCTAAAACCCAAACGATCACGAAGATCACGATAAGGGGTCTAAAGCTCTAGACGACCACATGGTTACGATAGCTCCAGTCTATGCTAAGCAAGACAAACACCTATGCAAAAACGAAAGACAACCAAAGATTCTTCTAAAAGAAATTAGAACACTATAAGCAAACACCTCAACTAAAATAAACGAAAAAATTGAAAATGTCAAAATAAGTGATCACAATAAAATAATAACCTTTCCTTCAAGTACCCTATACTGTACTAAAAGGAAGTAAAACAGGGTTCAAAGAACCCAGGAAGCAAAAATGGACAAGGCCCCTTAATTATCCTTAGGAGCGAAGATAGAAAAGCTCCAGGATGTCCCGCCAAGCGCCTAACCAACCTACCCAAAATAGACGAAATCTATTAGTGCGCTATAGTCGGTGGTTCAGCAACAATACCAAAGCAAAGTTGATAAACATACATGCAACAAGCACTTCACCTAGAGAGGGCATTTAGCGTAAAACGAGATCATCGCATCGTGGGATTCCCACAACTCAGACGACCAATTACACATTAATCACAACTTTAAACGATACTTCACTAAATGAACCTCAAAAACTCGTAAGATGTTTAAACCTTAACAAGATCAAAGTCAACTAAATAGATTCTGTTTTACAAAATACTTATTGTGATGATAAAATTAAATGTTAATCAGCATAAGGATTGGACTTTAAGACATGCTAGATGCCTTTGAATTCTCTAGGGTCATCCGACAATTCACGCGTTGAAGGAGAAATCTTCAGTCAAATTTTAAAAAAATGGACCTATGTGACATCAAAATATGCTGTAACATCCGATAAAACAGTCCCCTAGGGACGAATATCGACTCAAAAGAATGTGATACTAAAATATCGAAAATAGACCTTAAGGTAGCAAATCCCAAATGACGGACACCTAAAGATCCCAAAACGTCAAAGTTCGGTACTGAAAAAAAAAGAAGTCTTAAAACATAAACGGTCTCAAGCATTGAACAGCTAAAATCTGTAAAGATCACAAAGCGAGACGACAATCAACACCCGACCAAAGAGAACCTAAATGGAATGACAAAAATCCAAGTCAATTTCGAACGTCAAAAGTTTACCAAGGAACCCAACAAACAAAATCTGTCACTATGACGAACATCACACGTTAGAGGACCAAAATTCAAGTTGGCAGCACTGCTAAAGAAAACCTGTAAAAGCTATAAAATAAAATTGAAAAGACGAAATCGAAAAATTATATCTGCAAACGACAAACAAAATCAGGCCAAACAACGCCGGGAAACAAACTCAGCAAACGAAGTCTGCAAACGACAAACCAAGTCAGGCCTTAGCGCGTTGGAATTCAAAAATCTGTAAAAGCCTCAAGACAAAGTGACCAAAAATCTAAACAGCCAACGGAAAAAACTGTTCAATGTCCAAAAACGATTTTAATGGTATCCTGATATACTTCAAAGGAATTCTCTGAATTGAATTTTTAAAGGTTTTAATCTCTTGAATAAATTTTAAATGCAGCAGTGTCAAAGTTTGGGTCAGAAACCTTAATTTCAAGAAGACTCAACCGTTTATACTTTTAATTCAGTCACTAAGTGTGAGTTCTGTATGATTATGATACTGGAATCACAAAATCTTACAGGAAAAAAAGGTTGAAAATAATTCTGTTCAAGCATCATACAAGTATCTAAATGAAAGAGCTGAATTTATCTCCTATCATAACGGAAAACAAAACAAGTAATCTTTTGTTTATGATGTTCCCAATGATCCATTTTAGGGCCTTTGCTATTCCACTAATTAACAGAGTTTTTGGTTCTTAAACAAAACTAGTGTAATGATATTCAAAGGTTGAAATGATACCTAAATAAGAAAACAACAATAACAATGATATCATTAGAGTTATTTTAAGAGCATAAGAACGGACAGTTAGTTGATCAAACAATTAAATAGAATATTTTAAATATTCTGAAATTTGTCCGACATATAACATTCCAGATTAGTTGATTACGTAATAGTTTTTATTGTTTATAGAATTAATGATAAGAAGTTTATGAATAGAGGAGAACAATTGAATAGAATTTGTTGATAAGAGTTGAGAAAAAGATTTTTATGTTTAGTTGAAAGTTGATATACAATTTTGAAAGAAGTTTAAAATGGAATTTATATAAAATTATTGTTAAAAAAGTTTTTGAATAATAATAGATTGGTTAATGATATTACAGAGTTTATTTTGTTGTATTTTTGAAGGAGTTAAACAAAAAGACTGGAAAAGTATTATTGAAAGGAATGAATTAGTTAGTTATCCAAACGGGGTAACAAGAGCCAGAAAGTTAACGTGAGTGTTGCTTACTTTAGACAAATTGTGAACTAAAAAAAAAATTTAAAAGAAAAAAACTATAACTGTATTAAGTGCCAATTCTATAAACTTTGAAATAAATAACAATACATTTCATTTAAAATCATTATCAGTTTCGAATTTCCATTCTCTTCATAGACATTCAAACAAAGTTGGTCCTGAAAGAAAAAAACAGTTCATAAAAAAATTCATAAATAAAAAGGTGATAAACAAAATAAGTAAGGAAATTGATGATATTAGGAATATAAAAGAAAAATATTTTTTGACTTCTTTTCCTAACGAAAAGAAAAATAACAGTAAAATTGTTGGGATAATTAACTGTCAGTTTGATTCAGGTTTGTCACGTGTTGATCATGGTGGTCTTATTTTAGGTTATCAATCAAATATCAGAAAGTCATCACATCACATAACCTTTAATTAAAATTATTTGACGCTTTACAAAATTTATAAACATCAAAAAATTAAATCATTGATTCAATATTCGTTTACATGCATCACACTAGGTAATCTTTATGTAACTTTTCATTCAGAATTCAAATCTACTATTTTTTCTACCACGTGTAGTTTTTGAAATATTTGCATTTGAAGTTCCAGTGGACAGTGTGATTATAATTACATTAGGTAATTACGTATTAGCGATAAGAAGGTTTGGAAATGATTGATTCCGCATCCATTAGGATAAATATTTGTAAATATTATTTCAACTTTCCACTTATGTATGAACCGGTTCAGTGTTAGTACTGTTTTGTGGAGGGAGTGAAGTTTTATAAAGTTGCATTATCATTGCTTAACAAAAAAAATTTCTTGTGTTTTGAGTGATAACTATAGAAACATTAATCATGTCCCGTAAATGTGCGAACGATCCGGACAGTTTTTGTTACGTTTGTGGAGAGTTTACTGCTAAACACCAAAAACGATGTTTTACTGCGCTAATAAGGAGAGCTTATCGTCTGTACTTTGAATGTCAAGTTGGAGATCGAGATAATCAATGGGCACCACATATTTGTTATGTTTCTTGTGCAAATCGCCTTCGATAGTGAATAAAAGGTTTTCGTGTATGTATGCCCTTCGCAGTATCTATGATATGGAGAGAACAAAAGGATTATCTAACCGATTGTTACTTCTGCATAACAAAGTTAGCAGGCTTTTCTGCAAAAAATAAAAAATCTGTTGTGTATCCTAATTTAACATCGGTGATAAGACCCGTTGGCCATTGTACTGATCTTTCAGCTTCTGCGCCACTAGAAACATGTGAAGGATCAGATGAAGAAAATGTCGAGATTGTTTCTAGCAATGATCCAGAGTTTATTGCTCCAGATTGCACTGAGCCACATTTGATCACATAGGCACATCTAAACGATTTAGTTCGTGATTTGAACTTAAGCAAAAGCAAAACCGAGTTGCTTGGCTCCCGATTGAAAAGTTGGAATTTATTGGAAGACAGTCATTTCCGTAACCGCATAAGAAAGTTTTTTGAGTTTTATTCTATGGGCGACAATTTTACATACTGCAGTGATGTTGACGGTTTGATGGAAACCCTTGGACGTAAACACAAACCAGAAAAATGGCGACTGTTCATTGATGCATCTAAATTTAGTTTGAAAGCAGTTCTATTGCACAGTGGCAATGCATTGTCTTCAGTTCCCATTGCATATTCAGTTCACCTAAAAAGGAATCTTATGAAACTATGAAATGCCTTGTAACGAGCGTAGACTATAAACGATACGAGTGGGTAATCTGTGAAGATTTGAAAGTTATAGCTTTGATATTAGGAATCCAACTGGGATTTACAAAATACAGTTGCTTTTTGTGCGAGTGAGACAGTCGTGATAAATCGCAGCATTATGTTGTGAAAAGTTGGCCAAGTAAACAGATAGTTGTGGGAGAAACAAATACCAGGTGTATACCTATGAAATGAGACTTTCAGCTATTAGACCAC
>VTPC01005155.1:0-21747 GCA_011009095.1 Ignelater luminosus
AAAAAATTAACCTAAATCTTGAAGCAACTAAGTAGTTTATTATTATTGCGTTTATTTCTTGCCGAAATGTACTGGTGTTATATTTTTGTTTATTGCATAAAAGGTGCAAATATCGCTTCATGTCTTATTCAGGCAGTAATTCTCAGGTAAGCATTATAGTGTGACGATGAGTTTCCACAGTCGAAACAATATTGAAAACTGGAAATTTTTACAAACACGGGGAATTTGTAGTTCTCGTTAATTCTGCGTAGGTGAAGTATGAACTAAATATTCGAGAGAGATGCTTAAGTTAGAACAACCGTGCTTGGGCTCCGCATTGATTATGAAAAGATACTAAGACATATCCATTGCTAGTATATTACACAATACATAGTGATATACAGCGTGATCCATAACGAACTTATAACGTCATCAGCATTTCTTAGATTGCAAGGTATGCTTTTGATACATTCTCTGGTTGATTCTTTTAAGTATATTTTGCAGTCCAGGGTGTACACATGTGCCTATTTTAATTTAAGCCGTTCATAATAGTTAGGTCTGCCGAAAAATCTTCAGTCTCAAACCGCCTTGTTTGGTAACGTAACATTTATGACAATTGTGCGATATAAACTTTAAAATTCAAGATTAAGTGATTCTGAACTTCAAACAACAACGTTGGTACTTTTAGAAAGAGTTATTAGAATTTAAAAACGTGAAGAATTAAAATACATAAAAAAATACAAAACTAATTTATTAGTTTGTTTAGACATAATGTATTTGCAATAGAAATAATGAAAACTCTTATAAATTATAGTAGAATTTGCATGAATTTGAGCAATGACATTTTTGTGAAAATTACCAACATTTGATTAATGGCAAAATCATAACTTAAGATAACTTAAATTTAAGATGAAAGTTATGTTTGACATTGTGTTAGTAGTTAGCACAACGACGTTGACATACAAGCATTAACAAGAAAAAAAAAGAAATTGAAGTAATAGAGTTTCTTTAGGTATGCCGAAATCTACAACTTCGTAACAAAAAAAGTATCAATATCATATTGTACAGTAATAAGCATGAACAGCATAATATCGCATAATGCAGGGTCTTTCAGCTAATTTTCTGCAGTCCAATGGCGCATTTAGGAACGCTCAATCGCATAATTCAAGGAAGACTTTGACAGCACATGTTAGTTTTAGCAGAGAACGATTCTCTAGGTTGCGTTTACAAATTACATACCTAGCGAATATGCCAAAATTCGTCTGCGTAAGGTTTATTTTGACTTGACAGCTGGTGCCAACTATCTTGGAGTTTATACTACATAAAACCCTTTCAGGAAAGACTGGATAAAAATATGTCATTATATTAGAGCATTTGTTTCACTTCTTTTAATCAGATGTGGATCATTTGTTTTTTCCCTAAATGTAATGGTATACTTTTTCCAGCTTATTAGAAAAGTTTTCCCGATTGCAACAATGTGACATACAGTATATTCCACTTTTTATCTACGCATTCCTCTATTGTTTTTGTTGATTATTGAATTGATTTCATATTTCTTTCAGTAAAACCTCGTAAGAAAATATCTTTACACCTTTAAATAATGGTTGTGTTCAACAGCAGCCTTCAGAGAAAAAGGCTCTTTTAAAAATGTTGTATTTGCGTTTATGGAAATTGACCTTACTACCGATCGTCCAGGAGCCTTTTACCAACAGCGCAGCTAATCGCAGCTTGTTCCTGGACTCAAGGAACTACTAGCCTACTGCAAACGCAAAAATAGTAAGCGCGTTTTTGTCACTAAACGTTATTAATGAAAAATGTGCAGAATAGCGGGAAACCCTAAATTCAAATTCTGGTTAAAGATATTTTGATTTTTAATAAATTACAAGCATAATTACCATTTACACATACACACCTATATTTTGATTGTCTGTTATCAAGGCAATTTCAAATTCTTACCAGTCTTTTATTTTACGATAGGTATTGTGCAATTAGTACAACTAATTAAAATGTTTCTAAAAGTCTATCTAATATTACTTTCCTATTGGCTATGCCTTAACTGTCTCATTAAGCATACTCAGTTGATTAGATAATTCTATTCTTTAAATAATAAGTATTTACCATACTAAACTATGACTAACTGATATGAACTATTTTAATTTATGATTGCTTCATTACTAAAAGATAACTAAAGTATGTTTTAATTATATGGTTTGCCATTAAAAGGTGTTCATACAGAACTATTCTACAGTGTTGACATTTTGTTATACACGGTAAAGGAATAGATTTTTGGTAAATACATACATACAATGCAATATCTTGCTTTATTTTATGTAAAGTAGAAGCTTTAGATGCTATCAGTCTTCTAAAGAGATGGCGTGAACATATTATACATTACACAGTGACTACAACTGAAACTGTATATAGAATATAATGAAATGCCTGGAAGTCAGTGCAACAACTACATACCTTTGTCTTACGTCTTCTAATGACTTCAGTATAGTTCATCAGTTTCAGTCGAATTGAACATGACAAATTTTGTACTTTTGTTTTTTGGAAAATTTTACTTTATGATATATTAGACGGTAATACTGCCAACAATATTGAAATTCAGAAATGTTTTTTTAAGGGACGCCAACAGAATTCTTTTAGAAAGAATAAAGCTTGTCGCGATATGTTTGATTTTAAAAGTAAAGTTGCTCTTATAACTGGAGGAGCTTCTGGAATTGGTTTAGCGTATGCTAAAGAGCTTCTAAGAAGAGAATCAAAGGTAACGCTTTTTTATTTATTTCTATTATATTTTTTATCTATCTTTTATACCTATTCCTTAGGTTGTTGCATTAGTTGATATTAACCATGAAAATGGAAAAAGCGCTGTTACTCAAATCAGGTCAGAATTCAAAAGAGACGACTGTGTAATTTTTATCAAAGCTGATGTTTCTGATAAAGGGCAACTCCAGAGTAAGACTTCCGTTGTTATACAACGTTCTATATAAAGGGTTTTCCAATAAGAGGTGTTATTTTGATATTCAAAGAAAAGTGCCATTTTTTAATATAAATGATCGGATGTTTATTTCATTATAAAGAGGAAGGTATGCCGTTAATAGTGGAAAATAACATCAGGCAAATGACCACCACGACCACGCTTACAGGACAATATCCTTTTCATGAAATTTTCCATAACCAAATCGCAAAGTGGCTGCCCTATGTCCTCGATAGCCTCACGAATTCCATCTTTGAGGTCTTGAATCGACGCTGGGCTGTTGTCGTAGACCTTCTCTTTCACGTGGCCCCAAAGAAAGAAGTCGCAAGGTGTTAAATCACAAGATCTCGGTGGCCAATTGTGATCACCTCTTCGAGAGATAACACGGTCCGGAAACTTTTTCCGTAAAAGATCAATGGTTTCGTTGCTTGTGTGGCACGTAGCGCCGTCTTGTTGAAAGTAAACGTTGTCCAGATCAATACCATCCAATTCCGGCCATAAAAAATCGTTAATCATCTCTCGATAGCGCAATCCAGTCACCGTAACTGTTGCTCCAGCCTCATTTTCGAAAAAGTAAGGTCCAATGACTCCGCCGGACCATAAACCGCACCAAACAGTCACACGTTGAGGATAGAGAGACTTTTCAACAATAACTCTTGGATTTTCTGAGCCCCAGATCCGACAATTTTGCTTGTTGACGAAGCCACCGAGGTGGAAATGGGCCTCATCACTCAAGATGATTTTTCGATGGAATTCTGGATCATTTTCATGCATTTCAACGACCCAATCAGCAAAGACACGACGTTGTTGATGATCGGCCGGCTTGAGTTCTTGTGTTAACTGGACTTTATAAGCCTTAAGACCCAAATCTTTATGCAAAATACGGTGTAATGACGTTTGTGGAATGGCTAATTCCAAAGAACGACGAGGAATGGACAAACCTGGGTTTTCTTTAACACTTTCGGCTACAACAGCAATATTCTCGGCTGTTCTTGAGCGACGTGCACGAGTTTTATTCTTCACATCACTAACTTGTCCCAAGAGCTCGAATTTTTTCACCAATTTCTGTATTGCGGTCCGACAAGGTGCTTCACGGTGACCCAAAAATGTTCGAGTTTTACGAACCGTCTCTGCCAAATTTCCACCATTTTTATAGTCAATTTTAATAATTTCAATGCGTTGTTGAAGCGTGTATCGTTCCATATTTATTAATGGCGTAGTTTCTACTTGTCAAATGTCAAAAAATGATAGCTTCAAAAGTGACATCTACCGAAATAGCGGGCTATTCAAAATAACACCTCTTATTGGAAAACCCTTTACTTAAGATTTATTTTACAGATGCTTTCGATATAGTGGTAAACACTTACAATCAATTAGATATTTTGATTAACAACGCTGGTATAATACAGGAACGCAATTGGGAGAAGTGCATAGCTATTAATTTTGTAATTATTAAGTTTATTATAAATGTGATTTTAGTAGTGATAGTGTCAGTATTATAAGTAAGCATTTTTAGACCGCAGTTATTACTGGAACATTTTTGGCGACGGAGACGTACTTTCCCAAATATAAAAGTGGATCCGAAAGTTTGATAATAAACACTGCTTCAAAAGTGGCTTTTTATCCTGCATATCCAATTCCTGTTTATGCAGCGACCAAGTCTGGGATAGTTGAATTTACTAGATCCGTGGGAGATTTCCATCGCTATGAGATTAACAATACTAAAATAATAGCTATATGTCCTGGACATGTCTGTACTTCATTAGTGAATTTCTTAACGGAAGATCACATTTTAGAGCCATACTTATCAAAAACACGAGAAGTTGAGGAAACCGGACAAACGTAAATTCTTTATTTGTTTTAATTATCATTGTTGCTATATTTTATTTTTTGTCATTCAGACCAGAAGAATTTGCAAGAATTGCTCTTGATGTTGTTGGTAATGCTCCCACAGGATCGATTTGGACGGTTACCACTGAAGGGTGTAATGAAATAAAATTCCATTTTTAAGTTTATTTAAACAGTACAGAAGCAGTATTCTATATCACTTACATTTTTTTTGTGTAGGATGAGAAAATATTGAAATAAGTAATTATAGGTGTATTTTTTAGTAGATGCAAATAGCAATAAGTATATAAGTATATAAATATTAGAAGGGCGATTGTAACAAAAAGCCTTCTTTCTTTTAGGAAATGTCTGCAAATTCAAATAAGCGCTCCCAAGCGGCGACCAAAAAAGTTCATGCATTATTTTCATGTCTAGTTTAGATTTCGAGGCTCATGATGATGCGTTATTTATTTACAGATAATTTTGATAAGTAAGGATAAGGCTTAACCTTTTCAAAATATTTACTTATTAAATGTGGTTCCAGTATTTGCAGCAATTTTAAATAATAAAAATAAATAAATGTGGATTTAGAAAATTTTCAGATAGGTACATTTAGAATTAGCTGCCAGAAGCTATTGTTTGAATGAAGGAAAGATTTAGAAAAGCAAGACAGCGCAGGGCACAATTTAAGAAAAATAACTTTATTACAGTTTACTTTAAAAACCATTACAGGTAAACCAAAACTTAATTACACAAATTACGTTTGTTAATCGATTCTACATACCTACAAAGATTTATGTATTAATAATCTCAGTATTGCGTAGCTCTCGTTTTGGGAAAGCATGAAAATTAAAATTTCGATTTTTTCTTGGTCTTGAATTACAACCCTACACGGAACAAAATGTGTTGCTACACGAAGATTTTAATTTAAATTCAATATTACCAAAGGTCAATAAACTTATGACGATCTCTTGAAGTAAAATGCACCAAACGCGCAAAGAATTAACAATAAATATTAAATAAAATCTCTAACTTTTCTAATCGCCGTTTATTTGAATTTGTGGACATTCCCTAATTTCATTAGGCACCATTGCCTTGTGGCTTTAGATTGTTTTTTTTTTGTATGTAGGAACCAGGGACGGATGGGGTAAAGTGTACCGGCTCGGGAGACTATGAAATTTAAAAATACTTCATAGTTCATCTAAAAGTTTTTTTTGAATTTAGGTAATTAAATAGTTAAGCAACTGAGAAAGGAACAAATACATGACAAACTTCAGAGCAGCATATTTTTCTCATTCTGTTTAATTAAAAAGAAAATACATAATAAACTGCAAAACACTAAAATAAACAAACCTCCGAAAAAAAATAAAAATTATAATTACACTTATTTGGATGTAGTAAATTACTTATACCTCTCCATTGAGTTTGAACAGATTAAGGCTTTTTTAAGAAGCTCACTTGTCTCTGACAAAGTGTTGATAACCTTTTGGTTATCAATATATTTTAAAATGCCCTTCTCTATATTCATAATCATAAATGATTATAATCTATTATCTGACAGCTGACTACGCAACCTGTTTTTTATATACTTTAAAATGGAGAAAGATTTTTCACAAGTAACTTGGGATACAGGAAGGGCCAGGAGGTATTGATAAGCCGTGGTCAACGCAGAATATGCTCCTTGAAACAGATTATATTTTAATTTTTGGCACCTTCTACAAAGCCTTGTCTTTTCTTGGTCTTTGGTCATATCATCGATTTCTATGTCATACTTGTCAGATTTTAAATCAGAATTGAGATTATTTTATACGAATCTTCAATGTTTAGTTTTCTCTTCTCCTAGTTTTCAGCGAAGCTTATAAGTTTCTCTTTCAGCGTCGCAGACAATTGTCCCGATAGGAAATTCATACAGTTTTTAGGGAGTCCGTTGTTGTTAATCTCCTTAAAATATTTGGGGTCGAGTACAGAAAGGTCCCTGCACAAATTCATATTTTTAGAAAATCTGATCATGAATCCTTCTGCGACATCCATTACGACGTTATATGTTGCTATTCTGAACTTTTCTTGTTCCGCCTTTGGTTGCGTATCTTTAAACCTATCATCAAAAAACTTTTTACTAACCTACGACAAACTTCGGGAAAATCTTCGATTTCTATATCAATGTGTTCACCATTAGTCCACAGAATAAATTTTTTGTTGCATCTTGGATGCAAGTCATATCACGCTGTGTTGAGCGCAGTTACTGAACAACAGTTTGCACCATGGCATTACATCTAAGCAGATCCAGGCCTTTAGTCTGCATGTATCTTAATAGGGGACCCATTATTGTGAATATTTTTAAAAATATTTGAGATGTTATTACAGTTTCGTATTTCAACAACGTTTCCCTGTAATTTCTGATAGCAACTCGGGTATCAGAACTGATTTTTGTATAATCTTCAATTGTTTGCAGAGCATCGATAACATCTACATACAAAGCCGAGTCTAGGTTATTAAACTCCCCAAAAATTTTGTTCAATTCAATTTCGCTCACCAGCGTGTTTCTCTAATGGTTTGTAACCTGTTACGTTTTAAATGTTTCAAAGTTGAAATCCAAACATCCATTCTCTGATAACAATCTTTGAAAAAACCGCAACGGAATTTAACAACGTAAAAAGATATGCTGCTTTGATATGCGCCTTCATAAGATCGCAGAGTACAAGGTTCAAAATCTGGCACTGACAAAAGATTTGGCTGTAGGTATTTTCCCATAAAATAGCTTGTATGCACAACTTTAAATTTACTTTTAAAGTAAAAGCACATTGTTTTAAATATTTTTATGAGGAACGTAAATTAGAATTATGCATCATCCCATCTTCTGGTAGGAACTAGTCGGTTTTAATGAAGCTATGCTTAGAGTACATTTTGAGTTCCTATATAGGTTGCCTACAATTTACGAAATGTAATAATTTCTGCAAACAAACGACGATTATAGTATACTTCGGTAACAGCTAAGAAGATGGAAAACATCTTCAATTACTTCCATTACTACCCAAGCTACAATTTAATGTTTTATAGAAGTAGAAAAAACGTTTTCTGTAAGACAACCAGTTTTCTCGTTTTCACCACGTTTTCACAACACTAATACACACAAAATGGACATAGTTTATAAAAGACTTGAGTTTCTTTAAAATTGTCTGAGGTCTGTGTTAACTATATATGGAAGCAAGGTTTAAAAGCTGTTATAACTGCTTTATAAAACAAACATGTAGACTTTGTGCATCACATATATATGAATACAAATTATTTTATACAGTGTGTAAATAAAGTAAGGAATAAAATTCATATTTTTTATTATCGCTGTTTGGAAGAAAAGCTCGGACACGTCAATTTTATTTTTTTCCTCTGGATTTTATGGACGTTAATTTTAATTTTTTAGTTTACTACTCTGGGACCTACAACGTCATCGACTTTGTTTTTCAATGGAACCCTCTTATTTCTTAGCAAGAAATAAAAAGCAGATTTTATTTTGAGTTCAGCGATACCTCACATGTATTTAAAATTAGTAGATTTAGAGATATGGAAGATTTGGCGAAAATAATTAAACTTGAAATTTTAATGTTTTAATTGTCTGGTATCAACAGGATGATGCACCGCCACATTATTCAATTCGTGTTAGAAAAAACTTAAATGAAGCCTTTCCTAATAGATGGATAGGAAGACGTGGTCCAACGGAATGGCGGGCTAAATCTCCTAATCTCATCCTACTTGATTTTTTTCTCTCAGTTCTTCACGATCTCGAGGTTTTAAGCGATACACACGTGATTTTAAATACCCCCAAAGAAAAAGATCTTGTTAAAAAATAAGGGAGTTTCATTAAAAAAAAGTAGATGACGTTATAATTAAAATTAACGTCTATAAAATCCGAAGGAGAAAAATAAAATTGACGTTTGTGAACTTTTCTTCAAACAGAAATAGTAAAAAAAAGATGAATTTTATTCCTTACTTTATTTAAACACTGTATACCGGGTGCTGCATCGGCGGACGCATCATAGGAAATCCCATGCTAATTTAGAAATGTTTAGATATTGGCTCCCCTAATTATTTTAGCACTAAACTTTTTTTAGGTTTTCTGAAGGGCATTGCAAGATGATATACACTGAGCAATTTCAGCATTTTATGATAACTCAATTAAAAGACATTTAAAAAAATGTGTGTGTATATGCATAGTACAGCAGCAACGTGGAATAACTTTATTGCTATCAACTTGAAATTCACAATTATTTAAATGCTAACAAAACCAGAATTAGTTTCTGCATGCTGTTCCCTGCATAATACCACTTTATTATGACGATTTTTTCCGTTGTTGCATAATTCATAGTTAAAATTTAAATTGATTGTCAAACTGTCAAAGATAATTAATAGAAATAGTTGAGTGTAAAAATTTACAGGCCTATTTGATGTTGCTGCTGAACTATGCACATAACATGCATTTTGCACACCCTTTTCTTCAAATACCTTCTAATCGAGTTATCATAAAATACTCAGTGTATATCATCTTGCAATGCCCTTCAAGAAACCTGAATAAAGTTTAGGGCTAAAATAATTAGGGGAGCCAATATCTAAACATTTTAAAATTAGCATCGGATTTCCTATGTTGCGTCCGCCGATGCAGCACCCGGTATAATATTTTATAAGATTCTGCTATTATAAAGCATTTTCATTGCATTCTGCTATTTCTATAGTAATAACCAGATGCTGATATTTATAAGCAAATACTTACTTGAAACCATGACATTTGCTTACAATTTTGGTATTGGTTAGTGATTGACATCGAAACAATGGGCACATTTAGAAATGCTCAGCAGCTGAGATTCTAACTAAACAGGTTTCTTAAACAAACAAGCTGATATACAGCTGAAAAAAAGCTAAAGATTTTACTGAATGTCTAGATTACTAGCTGAGTTTGTACTGTTAAAGGTAGTGGTAGCGGTAGTTTTCCAACCCCAAATTCAGTTCAACTTCCAGTTAAAAAAGACAAGTCAATATGAACGCAACATAATATTGTGACAACTACAGCATCCACCATCTAACTTTGAGAGTAGGCAAGAAACAAAATACTAACCAAAATAGTAATTTAGTATTCGTGGCCAAATTTATAGAAATAGTTCGCTTGTACAGAATAAAGAGAAAACTTCCAATGCTGACCAGGATTGGTGTTATACGGGTTGGTTCAAATTTAAATCTGGATACTTCATCAGCGGATATTACATCTAAAATAACAAAAATTTACGAATATCAAGCCAACAGTGTGTTGGGTGTTGTAAATCCAACCCTTTGAAAATGTCGAAAATGTGTCAAAGTCAATGAAATTACGTTACAGAACATGTTAGAAAAGATTTTGTTTCTTGGACTTGGTGTTGTAGTGTCCCTTTCCCTACCATCTTGGATTAATAAAAATTTGAAAGATGCCTAAAACATTATCAAACCGTGTACTATAGTCACATAAGAATGACTATTTTACACATTAAAATTAATCGTAAAGATAAATCATTAAAAACTAACTATTAAAACATGAACTACAAATTAAAATGTATTAAGATATTAAATTCCTGTTTGAATCTTGCTTTTTTATGTATCTATTACCATATGTTGGTGTGGCAAAATCGTTTTGATTGTGAACGTTTTATCTTCTTTGTGTATTAGGGTTTTGTCTTTTGTATTGCCTGTGTTGTTTCGAAAATCTTGGTTTGGGACTTTTTTTGTGGAAAGGAATAAATCTAATGAAAGTGTGCATTATGTATGTAAACGAAATTGCAAACAAATACTGACTCTTCAAATAAGGAATGGAGAATATTGTTAAGAACGTTGCCAAAAATAGGAATCTTATGATTCTAAGTTTCTTGTTGTCTTTTGTAATACTCCTATAAAAATTTGAAGTTAAATATTGGACTAAACGCTAAACATAATGCAAATCTATGCGGTGGGAAAAAAGAGCATATTTGGATACATTCTCCAGGGAAAAAGATTCTCGCGGATTATGGAAAGCCTTAACCAATCTCAACATACGAGATGCAGCTGTTCGTAATGTTCCCTCAAACCTAGCTGATCCTAATTCGATTGGTGACTATTTCAGCCTTCCAATAATAACTGCATTAGCCAAATTCAATATTACTTAAATAATTATAACTCTGATACTCATTTTTCCTTTTTTCTTACAACTGTAAATGAAGTACACGATATTTTACATAATTTAAAATCTAATGCTTTAGGTACTGATAATATTTCCTTGATTATGTTAAAATACTGCCCATTCATTGATAAATTCATTAACCATATTATTAACTGTTGTATTGAAGTAGATCATTTTCGGTCTGCATGGAAAAGTTCTGTTGGACTTCCTCTACGTAAAGTTACAAATCCAAAGAATTTCGCCAATTTGCAAATAATTAGTATTTTACCTTGTTTATCTAAAATTTTTGAAAAAGTTTTACATAAACAGATGTATAACTTTTTTAACAGTAATGAACTTTTGCCTACGTGTCAATCCGGTTTTAGGGAGGGATTTAGTACGGCGGACTCTCTAGCTTTTGTTATGAATAATATTATCAACTCTTCCGATAAAAAAATTAATCACTGCCTTGATTTTGCTAGATTTTCCAAAAGCATTTGATACCATCAGTCACGATCTCATATGCGCAAAATTACAATATTACGGTTTTGTTGAACCTGCCGTCAATCTGATTAAATGTTATCTCTCTAATAGAACCATAATGATACAGCATAACAATAGATTTTCTATTTTCTACTCTATTACGTCTGGTGTACTTCAAGGTTCAGTTTGGGACCTTTGTTGTACATTATCTACAAGGCAGATATTCTAAAGTCTGTTAATAACTATAAAATTCAAGCGTATGCCGACGATACGCAAATGTACAAACCTTTTGCTTTTTCCGAAAGAGCTCAGGGCTATGAAGACATCAGTCGTGACCTGCAAACGATCACTCAACTTTCTTTCGAACATAATCTTACATTAAATAGCAATAAATCTTGTTTACTATTTTTTGGAAATCGAAACCACACCCTAACGGTTAAAAACGATCATAACTTACGCATTAATAATCAGCAAATTCCAGTTGTAGATTCAGCTAGGAACTTAGGACTTATCATAGACGTTAACTTACGATTTAGACAACATGTCTGTAAATTACTTCAGAAAACTTACCCTTCATTGAAACTGTTATATACCAATCGAGAAATTTTGAATTTTGCTCAAAACAAAATGCTCTCTGAATCATTGATCTTATTACATTTTAATTACTGTAACTTTATTTATAGTCCTTGTCTTGATGCATGTGACAAGTACCGCATTCAAAAAACGCAAAATTGATGTTGTCCATTGATTAACAATTTACGTCATTATGACTCTGTTACCCAAAACATTTCAGACCTAGGCTGGTTAAATATGAAAAATCGTTGGAAGTATCATTTGGGGGTGTATACATATACTCTACTTTCAACAAAAAGTACTACATCTCTTAGTTCTGAATTGATACCTGGGATACAGGTGCACTCCGCAAATACGCGGTATAATTATATGCTCACTATGCCTCTTCATACGTCTTCATTGTTTTAGAGAAGTTTTATATACAATGCTGTTAAGTTTTACAATTCTCTTCCATTCGATACGTGAGGTCTCAATCTAAAAACTTTTAAACGAAATTTAAGACACTACCTTTTCAGTAAGCAATCATTCTCCGCCTCTTCATCATCTGCCTACCTGGTTCACTGATTTGCTCGCTTTGGAGTCAGAATTGTTTAATTCTTTTATTTTTATTTTTTTTTACTTCGCATCTAAACCCTTGGTTAAACAGAGTAACCTTTAACTAAATTTCGCCAGGAGATTAGATTGTATAGATTTAAGTGTAACTTTTTCTTTACATAATGTTAATTAATTTATTATTAATAAAGTAAAAAAATAATAATAAAAATACGAGCATTTTTAAATTAATATCGCAGTATGTTTTCATTTTGCCAAGTATGTTGCCGGCAATATTACCGTAATTTTAAATTGTCGACAACGACACATTGCTAATCGAGGATAACAACTACTAGTTTTACTACATTAATGTTTTTTCACTAATAATTGACTTATTAATCTTAACAACTTCACAGTGAAGACATAACACAATGCAGTTATAACATATTTATTAGAACTTGTCCCCAGAAGCGAAACCTATTCAAAATTAAGGGATCAACATACACAATTCCGAATGCAAACAATACTATTTATTTAAGTACTTTTTTAATAGATTCCGCCTTTGACTACCTTTCTTTATGCATTCTAAAATGAAAGAAAAGTGTCATAAAGCCAAAATATTATGTATTTTTATCAATCTCACTTGTTCTTGGTTTCTCCCATCCAACGTAAACATTGTTCTTTCTGTTTTCGTTTTCTAACCATTTTCGAAGAGGTTCGAAATATGTCAGTAACCCACTAGCATTAATTTTACGTTCTCCAGTAAGAACTTCCATAGCATCACGCCACGGTCGTGAAGAACCCATTCGCAGCATTTTTCTGCATTTGAAAGTTCAAGAACTGCTATTATTCTAGTCCATCAAATAGACTTACCCAATAGCATTTCCAGCTTTTTTATTTTTATAAATATCACATTTGTGCAGTGGTTTTTGGGGATCATTTGGATCATATTTACCAGCAATTCTGCATGCAGCTAAATGGAACTGAAATTGTATAACTGTGCTTACAAAATACCTAAAAGTTATTATTTTCTAGAGTTTGTTAGGGAATACAAGTAATAAATAAATGCCTTAAATAAGATACGTCTGCTACAGTGTGGTACTTTGCTGCTGGGTCAAAATCATCTTCATTTCTGTTAACAGGTGGTTCTATTCCCTGTATTGTGTTTCGGTAATGCCACCATTTGCAGTTATAATTTTTAGGAGTCGTTTTTCTTTCGAATACACTCCACCTCCACAAATCCATTACATAAGAGTAAGGTAAAAACGCCACCTTTTCAAGTGCAATCTATTGTAAAATTAAATTTTTGCATAAGGGATACATTCTATATTTAATTAAAAAGTATAGATACCTTATACAAATTATTTAGTTCAAGGTCATCATTATCTGGTTGTTTACGGCTCATAAGGCCAATTCTTTTTAAATGCTTTGTTGACGACACAGATAGTATCATAACATCTCCAACAGCTTCATGGAAACCTACACATCTCATAAGTCATAAGACTTGTATTAACTGTCAAATTACAGTAATATTATAAATAGTTAACTGTCCAAACTCACCTGGATTGGCACCGTCACGAAAAATGTATGGCTGATCTTTATATTGCATATAATATTGAATATGACCCATTTCATGATGTGCAGTTTTTAAACTTTTTTCGTCAATTGTCGTACACTGTTTAATTCTAGAAAAGGAATCTTTCACGCACTAGAAGAAATTGTGGTTTTTTTTACCTGTAGTCTTTTCCATCAAAAAAGTCCCAAGCAGAGGCATGGCAAACAATCTCACGTCCATCAGTTGGTTTTTCCAGAACTGACTTTTTCCAAAACAAAGGTGTCATTGCACTGAGATTTAATGATACAAAGAAACTTTCTGCTAATTTAAAAATTCTTTTTGCTGTGTATCCCTGAAATGTGGCTAATAGGAGTAAATATCTTGTCATCTGTTTAATTAGAATGTTTAAGATGTACACTAATGAATTTCAGTTATTTCGATAGTGGTCATTAGAGCTGAATATTAAGCAAAGGTTATCGATGCTTTTAAGAAAGGTGATCTTATTAGCTTGAAGCAAGAGGAAATTAAGCATTTTTTTGAAAAAGACGTTTTTTAAGATTCTGGTTATTTTGGACTTTATAATTCTAAAATGGAAAAATACATAGCGAATCCTAAATAATCAATCGCTACAGTTTTTTTTCTTCTATTAAATAGAACAATAAATTTTCCCATTCCTACCTTTCAATTCTGAAGGCTGTCATATTTGCTAAACATGTACTTGCTTTTGATTTTTATTTAATTAAGTTACCTCTTGGAAATTCAAGTCGTTTCAAAGAAGGTATATTTTCCTTATTTTTACCTCAGATTATTATTCCTTGAGATTTTAATTTTAATTTTTTACACCATAAAATTATTTACCTGCTTGAGAAGTTCTTTAGTTACATCAAGTGCTTGTTGTTCAGGATAGGGTAATGTAAAATTTAAAACGCTTATCCAACTTTGTGCCCACATATTTCCTAAAAAAATGCCGTCTGTTTCTTATTTCTAAATATAGTTAATACAATTACCAAGTAAGTGAGCTGGAATTGGGCCTTTTTCCATCACGACGTTTTCTCCATAAAATTCTCTTAATTTAAAACGAACGTACGCGTGTAATTGCAAATAAAGCGGTTCAATGTCTTCCCAGACATGAGCAATTTTTACTCTAAACTTAGAATCTTCGTAACCAAACAACCAGTATTGTACGTTGTCTGTAAAATTATTGAGTCGTGCTACTTCATTAGAAAGCTCGACATACTTCTTGTACATATCTTTTACTACTTTATTTTTATTTCTCCATTCTACCCAAACGTGCTTTAACTCTTCAGGATCTCTTGAATTTGTCATTATTTCTACTATTTCTGTAAAAAGTCATTATGTAAGTATAATTTAATGATGTTTACTTATGTACTGTTTATCTCGCTAACCTGGTTCCAAAGACAAATCACACTTATTAGGATTTTTAAAATCGCATATCTTGGAAGTCGAATAAATTGCTTGCATATCATCAACGATTTTTTGAAGCGCAACATATTTGTCTTCTGGTAAAGCAGAAGCTCCTAGAATACTATATTTCATAAATCGTCTTCGAAGTGTAGGGTCTTTAAACGATCTCCAGTTATACTTGATAGCTTGCAACCAATCTTCCTTATTTTCTTTCGCTATTTGTTTGCTTACCTCTAGCTATAGAATTCTTATTATAATACTGTGCCTATATTTTCGAAGCGATTGTCTGGTACCTGCTTTTTAAGAGTCTCTTCACTTATATTTGTTTTGTAGTTCCATTCTGCTAATACTTGAAGTTGCGTTCGAAGAGTACCCCTGGCGTTCAATGTCTCGAGCAACGATGTGGCGCTCAACTCCTGATCGGGTATAAGGTCGTCAGTAGCATAAATGTTACACCAAAGTAGTACTTCAAATAAGAAGGTAGGAAAGCTTAAAACACTAATCATTCTTTAAACTGTAAATAAACATATGTATATGTAGCTGAGATTAAGGACATGTATTTTTCTTAAATTAACAAACAGGCAAAATTAATAGACAAAGTCTTCAAGATAATTATGTTTACTATTCGGAAGATGGTAGATATGTAGGTACGTACTTCACCTTCTACACTGGAACACGCATTTATTAATTAACTGCTTGAATAAGTTGTCTTAATTAAGGAGAAAATATTTTGATATATGCACAGTAATTGTTACACTACCTTTGTAATTCAGTTACAGCTATTGATTGAAAAAAGTAAACGGGCAGAGACGTAATTGTCTACATACTATTTGAAATTATTGCGATCGTAAATAGTTTACTACAATTTACTTGTATTAAGTCACAGTTAATCCCAAAATTAAATTTTTTTGAAACACAGTCAGTGATATTGCTTAGAATACTTAGAACTGTAGTTGTTTTATTCAGTTTAAGAGATGCTTAACCTCATTTTGGTATATTATTTATTAAAAAGACAAAGTTATTAGTCCGTTTCTGTACAGTAATAAGCATTTTATTATGTTTGAAAACTACATAGCTTTTATTATTAAGAAATTAATTACTCAACGTGCTTTAAAAGCCAATAAGTGCCTAGTATTGATATAATTAAATTGCCCATTTGTTTGTGTAATTACAATTTCTCAATTTAGTGTTACTTATTATGATAAATTTATTAGGATATTTGGTGTTGATAAAAAAATACTAATTTTTTAAGGTAATTAAATAATTTAGTTATAATTTTATTACGATTTTAAATAATACTTACAAATAGGCTTCCATTAAATCTAGATTTATGTAAGGACCTATTATCTTCTTGGAAGTAGTTTCAATTCTATGAATTAGATTGAAAATGGGCTAGAATTACCATAATGACTCACAACTGGTAGTTCTTCTTTAAAGCAGTACCTTTCTAGTCATATTCGAAGAGATAGTGATGAGCAGAAGGTTTGCATTACGTACTTTGATTGTGTAACTATGTATATGCAGACGCTTTAGGGGATATTTTTATGTTTTACAGATCACAGTTCCAGATCTCAAAACTCGAAATAAGACAACTACGAGATTAAGATATTTCTTTTTGGGTATAGAAATACATTTCATACACGAAAGTATAAAACTGATTAAATAAAATTTGCCTAAGTATTTTTTTGCAGAACTCCAACTCTTACTACTTAAAACAGTCAGTTGATGAGACATTCTTCAGTTTTAAGTAGTTAGCAGTTCTTTATTTCATTTCCAGGATCATTTTAACGATTTTCATGCATATTTTCAGCAAAAACAATTGAGAAAATTGTGTGTATAAAATAAAGTCTTAACAAGTACATATCTAAGAGTAATTTTATTGACTTTTTAAAACTACCTCAGACCAATGAAGAATAACATCATAGAAAACATACATATAAAAATCTTAAATAATTCTAAACAGAGCTGGGTAAGTACATCACAAATGTACTTGAAAAACCAAAACTAAATCCTTTTTTCTACTTGTACTTGTACTTAAGTACATTCTATCGGCAATGTACTTTGTACTTGTACTTATAAATCCAGAGTTTGATTAATACCTGTACTTGGCACTTAAAGACATCTGACGCAGTATATTCAAGTACAAGTACAAGTACAGGTACTTTTCCAAGTTCAAGTACTTTTCCAAATATAAATACTTCTCCTAATACAAGTACTTTCTCAATCTATGTAAGTACTACCTTTTGCATAAAATGTAAATTTTTCTATTACATTTTTCTCAGATATATCACATTTATTCCATTCTTTTATTCTGTGTTTGATACAGCTTTTGGTGTTTGTGAACACTGCAATCTGATGGTGCTACTACTAGAGATTGTCGATGTTTTATTCTTAGGTTTACGAAAATTCCTTGTGTAAGTATATGCTGATGAGCCTAGTTCCGTTTCTTTTGTTTTTTAAATTGAATTTTACATTGGGGAAAGTTTTTTATATTTTATTTTTCATTATGAAGATAAAACCAAAGTTAATATAAACTAACCAAACATTTATATTGTGGCTAGGATAAAGCTATTCATCATATGTTTTTTATTATAATTTTTATACTGCTTACGTAACAAAGAGAAAATAAATTTAAAAAAGTACTTGGAAAAGTACTTTTAAGTTAGGAAGTAAATACATTTTATCTGTATTTAAGTACTTTTGTATTTAAATACTTTTCTCTTTTAAAGTACTTAGTACTTGTACTTAAGTACTTAGACAAAAATGTACTTTGTACTTTAGTACATTTGCGATGTACTTACCCAGCTCTGATTCTAAATAAGATGATACAATAAACTGTATATTTCCATACTGGTTTCGGTTCGCTATGTTGGCACCTGTCCGGTTGACAAACATCTGTTATTGACCTATTCTCAGATTTTGGCTGACTCCCGAGTTTGTTTTCTCATATTGGCTTTTTGCATTTAAGTTCTTCGCTCTTTTATTTAAAATAATAATAAAACAGTTCATATAAAATCGCTGTAATTTTAGAAGCATTTTGGCTTTCCAAAACATTTTGTCTGTGTTTAGAGTTTTAAACAATAGTGGATTTCTGACTCTGGAGTATGCAATAAAATGACACTTGAAAGCTCTTGTAACTTCTAGTTGGCCTTGTACCTTATAAACAACAAAATAGAATAGTTTATAGAATAAAAAAAGTCTTTAAAATAGCTGATAATATAGTCATAAGTCTTTTTCAACTCATTTCATCTGCAATCAAATACAGGCAAGGTACTTCCATCATTTTCAACAGCGTCGGTTACTAAATGTTTTGAACTCTCTACTTTGAACGTAGATTTTACTTCGATGATCTAATCGTCATTAATGATAACTACAAAATCAAAACAGTTAAGCAACACCAATACATAAAGTGCACTTTTTATTACCGTCTGGTGAAGCAGATAAATATCCATATTCTGGATGTATAAAAATCACACTTGATTGGACAGTTTTACTATACAAAGACATAAATTTGCCTATGGCAGTTTTCTCATTCCTTTCTCCACATTGAACTGCAGGCGTTGAGAAATGCTGCCTTCACAGAAGTCTTTTTACAAGGCTACCACAAGAAGCTCTATCTTGCCACCGGATTACTGCCCCAAAAATACGATGACTAAACTACCGAACAATATTTTCATTTAGAGGAACCTGCAAATTAATTTTATGAAACATTTTAATGGTTAGACGTAGTAACAATAACTAACCCTCTATCACTGAATCAGTTTCTCAACTCCCTTCTTTAAATTGTTCCCATTGATTTCCACCTCAGCAATATTGGAAACATAATCTGCACCGCTGTTGTTGGTGAATGCAGATTTTATTTCTTCGCAACCGTTGGATGGTTTTCTGGGTGATCTTTTCTTTTTCACAGGTGCTCTTCATAAATAATTTAAAATTCTTTCTAAGGCTTTAGTTAAAGAAGGTCTTTCAGGATGTGGTATTTCAAGTATGACCTTCGTTGTATTTAAGGCCAGTCAAAAATATGCTCTTGCCTGGAATCCATATTTATAAGACTAGATTTAGCCCTATGCCCCTATTAAAACGACCCACAAGGCTTGTAAGAAACTCGGAACGATTGTTGCTCTCATTATCAATTAGATACCGACAGTAATTACTCAGAGCTCCATAAATGTGGTGGTGAACCACTGATTTTGTTAACTCGAAAGTTTAAATCATCACTGCAGTCGGAATGATTTTAAAATACGTGAATTATAGAGTTACGTATGTCGTTTTTCAGTTGATCAGTATCTCCCTCGGCATTATTATTATATGGCCATTTGAGTTGCTTTTACTAAAGCTCCAATGCTTTCTGAGGTCAAAAATTCCCTGGCAGATAGTTTCATATTTTTTGTATCTTAATCTTGATAATTCTCTACGGCATGATTGGTAAACTCTGTCTTCAGTATCTAGAATTATTTTGTTCGTTATTCATCTCAATTATTAAAAGTATTAATCGTTGTAACTTACTTGCATGCCATACCCTACATTCTCCTTTATTTTTGAATATACTGACGAATTAGCATCACCGTGCGTCCGAATGCTGTTGTTGAAACCTTCAACGATTATATCTTATTCCCCAACTAAAAATGATCCGTTCCAATTTTTGAAACAAAGGTGGTTGTGTGGTGATTGTCCTTTATTTTTTGTCCTGGTGCTTACAGTACAATATTTATCCCTAACTCTCCCGGAGAATAATTTCCCAGAGCACTTTCCAATAATTACGGCCTGAAAGTAAGTGCACTGCATATAACTATGTTTTACAAGTATAAAAACTCTTACGAGTCCTGATTCAAAATTGTAATTATGACCATAAGATCTCTTTGCCCAACCACCATCAAGATAGACAGTTATGTGAGGAATTACGTCTTCATCCACATCGCCCTTACTTTTAGCATTACTGTATTCTATTGCTCCGGGTTCTTTCATTATTCCACATAAATTTCAATTGTTAGTAGCTGCTGCTATTGTATCGAAAACTATACTACCATCCGTACCACTCAATTCCCCTTATATATATATATATATATCATGAAACTCTTACCAAACAGACATGGAATATCCAAAACACCCAACAGTTTCTTTAGATAGGTGTGCTTTCAATTGATAAAGTTCCTCATGCATTATCTATTAGAAGTTCTTTGTCACATACATTACACTTAGAGGTGAAAGTGTTGACCAAACCATAACTCGCTTCATTAACATTTGAGTCGACTACTAGTGCACTCCCTATTGTGGTTGCTTTGAAGCCGCAAATTCAATATCTAGTTGAAACCTTAGTTGAAACCTAGGACAAACAATAGCTGAAGAAGAAAAAGAAGAAGATCATCTCTAATAGTAATCTTTTTTGTAATTTTTTTCCGCATCCAAAATCAATATAAAAGAATTTTTCAATAGAATGATTTTCTTTTAACTGCTTACTAATTTAGCTTCCATTTTTGTTTAATTGTATTATTTTAGTTTTGTAAATGTTAGATGTTTTTCTCTTATGTAGATTGTGAAAAGATGATGTTATCTACGCAACATACTTGTTTAGCAAGAACATATTCAATTTAATTTCAATACATTTTAATACGAATATTGACGTTTTCCGCTGGATATAAGAAAATATTTTTAATTAAAAGTGGGAATTTGTAACTTTTACTTAGATGTACAATAATTTCATTACATTTAATAAAGGCGAACAAAATTATAGTTTGAACCTTAATCATAACCAGGTAGATGGCCAAATAAGTAGAAATGAGTTCATTAATCAAATATAAAATATAATTATGTATCGGTTATCGATTATAAATAATATTTTGGTTTATTGTAGCCCTGAAGTATTCATACACACAAAAAAAGGATTGCTTCATTTAAAGCTATCCGTTTCAAATCAAACTGTTGGTAAGTTCGTATATAAGCAAACAGATATTTGATTTTTTAAAGAATACTGTATGTTTCGAGTTTAAATACAAGATATTCTTAAAGTAAGCTTAAGATATGCTTGATTCAATGCAATACGTACAATTATTCCAATAGTTTATGGGTGTTTAATTGGAAATTACCAAAGAACCCACAATAATTAAAGCAAAGCTATGGAATTTGAAAAGTCTGCTCAGGTTTGTGTTAAAGAAGTTCTTCGTGTAGATGAAGGTCAGATGTTATCATTTGATCAAAAAGATGCCCTAGGTAAATTATTAAACAACTATGAAGATGTATTTGGAC
>VTPC01005155.1:26747-38186 GCA_011009095.1 Ignelater luminosus
TCTAACGAGCATAATAACTCTACACATGCCAGTCTTTGCACAGTCAGATGCAATAACTGAAAATCTACTAGCAAAAGAACATTGATTCACTCATGGTCACTAGATATATACCAATGCTGACAAGTTGAAAGTTAGAGAAAATCCTAACTGTAAACTATATCAAGATTACTAAATAGAAGTCGACAAAAACAAAACGATTCTATGCTAACAGAAACTGTGCACACAAGAACTTTTAGTTTTTTGGCCAATTTCTTTGCCAAATATGTAACTCAACAGTTTGTGAAGCACATTTTTTGCTAATTGGAAATATTGCGAAGTCTCACAATATGCAGTTAGTACTTTTGCCACCTTATGATTCTTAGGATGTTGAGGAATTCTGAATAATTTATCGGTCTTTCCCTAAGCAAGCATTTTCTTTTCTTGAAACGAGGAAGACTTAGAGGAGAAAGGCTAAACGATTTCGTCGACTTAATGATTGATTAATGATAAAAGGATCCTGACTGACAAGATGAATCTAAGAAGAGAAATGAGGTCAAACTTTGTGTTTTTGTCTAATACACTTAAGTGCTATTTTTGAATTGCCTTTTCTTTTCAGTTTTTACAGTTTACCTCTTTTACACTACATTGCTTTAAATTAAATACTTCTCGTGTAATTATTTGGTTTGAGATTTTTTAATAGTCAGTCCGAAAACTTCATTTCCATATAATTAAAAATTGTTTAAAATAATAATTTTAAATCCCTTTTCTATTCCACAGCAGTAAATCTGAACTGAGTGAGGTTAATGTACTAATAACTTGAAGAAGGCCTTGTTGAACTGGTAGTGATTGTACTTAACAAGTTAAACAAAGGTGTAGAACGCCAAAATTGGAGCCCCTGGACCCTAAACTGTTTTTTCAAATTTAATCTCTTTTTGGTGCAACATCGCCAGTACTTCAAAATTTTGTTTTTTGTTGTTTTTCTTTTATATTTTTTTCGTGGTACATTTGTTTCTCGCCGCCTATACATTAAAGAACCTGTTGCAAAAGGGTCGGCATACAAATTTCTAGGGATCATGACCCCGTTTTTAGGCTCATTCGATACAGCTTTGAAAGCTCTATCTACTGGGCAAGTATCATTACTTTCTATTTATCCGTTTCGAAACGGCGAGAGTTCAAACTTCTGACATCCCAGTCAGGCTTTTGGTGCCGGTTTTTGGACATTCCTTTGTCTGTAAAGAGTAACAATGGTTAGACCATTGGATAGAGCTTTCGAACTGGTATCGAATGAGCCCAAGAAACGGGGGTGCATGGCCTCAAAAAAATATGTCAACCCTTTAGCAACAGGTTCTTTTGTGCGCATGAAAATATTCGACAACGCGACTTAAAATGACCGGCCCAAAACTTTAGATGGGTCACTAGGGGGGAAGTTTAACATTTCCCATGTATTTAACACGATAGCGTGGTTCATTGAGAAATTCACGCCGCCTAAATGCTCAGTGCGGGCGTGGTTTTACGCTAGACCTCGCCGCCCTCAAGTCTTCAGGAACAGTGGTGCATTTTCAATACCACACCGTACTTAACGTGCTAACTAATATAATTATGTTTTTCTAATTACAAAGCTGCAGAGGTATTGACAATTCATAGATCATCCCAGATTCTGTTAGGAGACGGACTTATGATCGTTGTTATCTCCAAGAAAGTTAACTTGTCTGCTTCGTGTCATACGTCTTTTTCCAAATGTGTTTCTTACCTTGTTATTAGTAAAAAGAAAAACCCCAAGTATCGATTGCGTGTCGAGTATAGGAAATTAAATTCTGCAATCATTATGCTTTGTCGCGTACGGATAAAAAATGAAGTAACTGTATCTTTGTAGTTATATGTATGTAAACTCTGTTCAAATGATTTAAAACTAACCAGAAAGGCTTTTTGGTTCCTTATGTTGGTATGAGATGAATCACTTATTTTGTACGTTTACACCACTGATTTTGAATTAATTATGTTTGAGAACTGTCACGTCAAACAATTTTTTGTATTTGGGGTATATTAAAGTTAGCAGTGTGTTAATTTTGAATTATTTATAGAGATAGAAAGCTTATACTAAAAGATAATGGTTTTCTTTAAAATTCTCAACTAAAAGACTGTTCCAGTGCCAATAACTTCCTTGCTGATACCTGTCAACTTCGAAATGATAAAAAATGTAATGTAACTGTCAAATAATATGTGTGACTTACAACATAAAAACTAATGCCATTTTTGATTCTACGGCCCGAAGACCGAGGCAGGTTGCTCGAGTGATGGGAACCTTGCTATTGGTACATAATGTACAGTATGCGACATTAGTAATGAAACTCGAGAATGGATATAAACACAACACAAAACTTGAGAAAACAAGGTTTCATGCCAATAATACGAACGCATTATCGATCGGTGGCCTTGAACCTCGTCCTCTCAAGTTTGTGTTGTGTTTAAAACCATTTTCGAGTCTCACTGCTAATGTCGCAGACTGCATATAACCATTACTTGTCTTTACGTTTTACTGCTAGTTCTTAGTTTACGATAGATACTGTAAATAAAGAATTCCTTGCTCGTTCCAAAAAAAAGTGACTTAATTAACACTGCATCATTCACAAAACAACATATATATGAACAATTTCTATATAAAGAAGTTGTTGATAAAGGTTACTAGAATATAACGCAAAAAGGTTTTAGTCGCTTTTATTTAGTTTATTTTATTTGTCTTCTGAACTGTCCTCAGATGATGATAATAATTCTGCATGTAAGGATAATGTAGCAAATGTTGACAACGTCATTATTGTTTTTGTCTTGAATTAAACAATTGCACTCACTACTCTGTCTCCTTGAGACAGCAACAAATCTTGCACGCAGTGCACACTAGAGTCGAACTGTCACAGGATCAAATGTCAAATTCTGGAAAAGAGTATCTGCATGAAACAGAATCGAAGATACTTTTGTCCTTGGGGTTACTCTCGGTGGATGAAGGGCAGTAGAATCGAAAACTGCATAAGGAATGAGTACAGGTTACACAATTTAACATGACTATCTATATTTTAGATTTTAGTATTAAAGCATTTGAACTGAGTATATCATAGGATGCTGTTCTGTCCGTTCATACAGAGAAGTTAAAGAAAGATGAAGATGGAAAATTCCTAATAATCTTAATCTGATTTTTGACCATATACTATCACAGAAATTCCGTCGTACAGTATGAGTCAACGGTATTTCTATTTATTAAATCAAAATAAGTCAAAAAACAACAATAACAAATGGCATGAATTATATAACAATCGTCGGTACCTGGTACTGCTCGAATATTCATTGTGGTTTTTATTTATCTTATAATTAATAATTTCGTAGTTTTTGAAGAAAAGCTAACGTACGTGTGCGCTCCAACAAATGTTTGTTTATGTGGTTTATTTATTCATAAATATTAACATCAATCATTATTCTTCTGTAACGACTAGGAACAGAATTTTAACATAAATAAACCATCACATCATCGGTTAAATTAAAGGAGTATTCGTCAGTGCTACATTAATACCTGTCCATTTTGGTTGAAACAGATCCGGTGTGTTGAAGATAAATATTTTATATTTTTGATGGTTTCAAATTTTCTCTGTGAATCCAAAACAAAATTACTTGTTGAGATTTATTAGGTATGTACCTACTATCTCAAATTAAATAATTCACGTTACGGAAATTAAAAATTCTTTCATACTCTACGTTCTGGTATGACACCATTTAGCTTCATTTTCGAAAGCGGTAACTACCTTACTCTACATTTCAACTTTTTTTTATTCAGTATACTTCTTGTATTAAACCGTTTAATATGTATCACCCAGGAAACTAAAGTTAAATTTATAACCATACAAAATTGTATTATAAAAAAAAATATTAAGTTATTATTTGGAAAGTGCATAATATATTTTTATACGTTTAACGAAACGAGTACAAGGAATTTTATAGATGGTTAAACATAGAGAAACTCACAATCAAAAACTATTTATATAAGCTTAGTCAACATTAATGCAAAATTTATTTTTACTTTATGTTTTGACAAGTGTCATAAACTTAGACAACTAAAGCTATTATTTTATTAATTTTTAATTTCTGGTGAGTTTAGATGCAAAAATGAGGAAGTGTTTTCTGCTGTATCTAGTCCATTTGGGTTTACTTTATAATTATGTGAAAGCGAGTGATCCGGCCATAGAGGAAGAAGAAATCCGAGCCAGAGCTTACATTCAATTATTAAATGAAAAAACTGCAAAAAGAGCAAATGAGGCTTCTATAGCAAACTGGAATTATGCATCCAATATTACAGATGAGAATCTCAAAAAACAGGTTTGTAAATCATAAATAGTATTTGTAATGTTAGTTTTTAAAAATTAATTTTAGCTTGAAGTAAGTGCACGAGTAGCAAAAGAAACTAAAGAAGACTGGCTAGAAACCATTAAGTTTAATTGGAAATCATTTAGTGATCCTGATCTATACAGGCAATTCAAGAAATATTCTATTTTGGGAACAGCAGCTCTTCCTGAAGACAAATATACAAAATTGGATAAAATTATTAGCGATATGCAAACAATTTATTCAACGGCTAAAATATGCGATTTTAAAACTAAAGATAAATGTGATTTAGCTTTAGAACCAGGTAACAATAATTAAAATATAATATCTTTGTGATTATAACTTTATAGTGTTAAATAATTACAGAAATTACTAATATATTAATCAAATCAAGAGATGCAGAAGAATTAAAGCAAATTTGGCTGCAATGGAGAAATAAAACTGCAGCGGCTAAAGATTTGTTTAAAGATTATGTATCTCTTTCAAACGAAGCTGCAACTTTAAACAACTTTACCGATACTGCTGATTATTGGTTATATGGTTATGAAGCTGCAGATTTCAAAGATCAAGTTAAAAAACTATGGGAACAATTAAGACCTTTATATTTGCAAATCCACGCTTATGTTCGTACTAAATTACGCGAACGTTATGGTGATATTGTATCAGAAAAGGGACCAATCCCTGCACATCTCTTAGGTAAGATCTAAGATTCAATTCATTTTGAGTATATTCATTTTTCTTAATTTAGGAAACATGTGGGCACAAACATGGGGACACATTTTTGATTTCACCATGCCTAGTCCCGGTGCGCAGAAACTTGACGTTACGGAAGAAATGGTGAAACAGGTATTTGCTTATTAAATGTAAACTTTTTTATCGTTAACACTAATTAAATCTAAAGGGTTACACTCCAGAAAAAATGTTCAAGTTGTCAGAAGAATTCTTTACATCTTTAAATCTTAGCGCAATGACTGATCTGTTTTGGGAAAGATCAATTTTAGAAAAACCAAAGGATGGGCGAGAATTGATTTGCCATGCTTCAGCTTGGGATTTCTACGACCAAAAGGATTTCAGGTAAACTTACTTTAATCTAACATAATTCTAACAAAATGTGTGTATTATAGTTGAAACTTGACCTAATTCATGGTAGTTATTCACTGCACTAAATTCTTTTGCACTAAATTTTGTTTATTTAATTTAAATGATATTTTTCAATGTATCAGGATTAAGCAGTGTACCCAAGTAGACCTAGAAGACCTACTAACTGCTCACCATGAAATGGGTCATGTTCAGTATTATCTACAATATAAGCATCAACCTGTGAAATATCGAAGGGGTGCTAATAGCGGTAAGCAAATTTAATAAGTATTTATTAATGAATAAATTTCTTAGGATAAAACAATGTACTCGAGTTGAAGAAAAAAGTTTAAAAACTGCACATCATGAAATGGGACATGTTCAATATTTTCTTCAATATAAAAATCAACCTCAAGTGTATCGTGAGGGTGCTAATTCGGGTAGGCACATTATTGTACTGTTTAGATTTTTTATTCTTTTCAGATTCCATTTGATCCAAGAATAAAGGTAGGAAATATTAGGGAGAGGGCTTCTACTAACCGTTTTCCTTTCATTTGCTTTGTATCTATATTTGCAAATCAAATTTTGTTTTGTAGAATTAAACAGTGCACGAGAGTAGATTTCACTGACTTGATTACTGCACATCATGAGATGGGTCATATACAGTATTATCTTCAATATAAATCTCAACCTCAAGTTTTCCGAGAGGGTGCAAATGATGGTGAGTATAAATGTATCATAATCCAAGTCTTAATCTTGGTTCATTCATTGCTAACTGCATGACAGCTTTATTAAAAGTAACTGAATGCAATGGGACATTAGTCAGCCAGTACTTGTGGAGCACGGCAAAAAGTACATTTGAATTGATTCTGGAAAACCATCAATCAAAGCATTTTTATACAATCATTAGCCTGCTCAGTGTACAGAGCGATTAGAAAGTATACTAGAGTCAATTTGGTAAGGGAAATGTGTAGAATGTACAGGAGCATATCTGTTAATGCTAATTCAGCCAACGACTTCTCAAATTGTGCAACGTAAACCAGAATATTATATCTTGTCATAAGAATGATTCCTTACAAATTAAATTATCTTTATAAATAAATACTTCTTGATAATCTTAGTAGATTTCTGATGGGTTACTTTTTGATGGCTCTGTACTAGTTCAGGTAACTAAGAGCACAATCATTCAAAAAGCTTCGAATAGAAACCGTTCATCGCTTACTTGCTAGATTCTCCTAATGATATTCTGAAAGGATTTATAAAACAAAGTTATTTCCTTAAATATCAGGCGTTTTGTATTGCTCATAGCAGTAAGGTTTATGACTTTTTCATATTGAGATTCGTAACATGTACTACAGTATGTATATTCGTTATCTGATCTAACGAGGTACACAAAAAAAGCATTTTATTTGTTCTTCTACTCAGTAAAATAAAATAACTGATGTTTGCTTGTTTAGGTTTTCATGAAGCTGTTGGCGATGTAATGTCACTTTCGGTGTCAACTACAAAGCATTTAAAGAAAATCGGTCTTATAGGTGCTGACGTACCGGATAATGACGATAATGATCTGAACAATTTGTATAAGGTACGAAATATATTTTAAGATACCCTTGTATCTTCTAAAATAATCGTACTTTTAGATTGGTCTTGATAAAATTGTGTTTTTGCCATTTGGTTATCTTATGGATCTTTGGAGATGGGACGTATTTGAGGGTAAAACCAGTCCTGAAGACTATAACTGCAATTGGTGGAAATACCGCAACGAAATCCAAGGTATCGAACCACCAGTAGATAGAAGTGAAAAAGATTTTGACCCAGCAGCTAAATACCACATTGTAGCCGATGTGCCTTACTTGAGGTATAGTGTTTCCTTTAATAATAATAATAATAATAATAACATAATCAAAATCAAATTTTAGATATTTCGTAAGCTACGTTATACAGTTCCAATTTCACCGGGCTGCCTGTGAAATTGCTGGTGAATATGATGCAAGCGATCCCAAGAAGCCTTTGCACAAGTGCGATATTTACCAAAGCACAGCAGCTGGAAATGCTATAGGGTATAATCTCTAACATTACCGTCAATTCAATACGTTAATATATTATCTGTTTTAAAGAAAAATGTTACAATTGGGTTCATCGCGCCCATGGCCTGATGCAATGCAAGCTTTAACTGGACAACGCGAAATGGATGCAAGTGGATTGTTAGAATATTTCAAACCGCTTCAAAAGTATCTTGAAGAAGAAAACAAGAAAAACAATGCCTTTATTGGCTGGGAAGCATCAACTAAGAGTAAATATTTTTGCCTTCAATATTTTAATTGTTATACTGCATTTTTGTGTTTTCAGAATGTTCCAAGGCCAGTTAAGAAGAAAAAAATCTAGAACATAATTAAGTTTTTTTTATTTTTACATGGGTTTATTTGTTTTATTATTTGTCAGTTATTGATATTTTTTTGTATTTTCTTTTTTTAGTTTTTAAATATGTAATACTAAATTTAGCACTTTCTGTACAACAAATAAAAGTATTTGTCTCTATAATGTGGAACTTTTTGAATAGCATATAAATAAGATGTGTTACTTTGACATCATATTTTTTATTAATTCTTGTATTCTCCAAATCTTAGAAAGTACATAAGCACCTAGTAGATTCTACATTTCAGCTTAAACTTTTCAGTTTTAATTATTTTTAACGGGTTAATAGGTCTCCTTTTTTCAGTATGCATTTTTATTCTAATCGTTATAAAAACTCATTGTTTATTTATTTATAAATAATTATTGTTTGGTATATAAAGGCAAAGGTAAAATTGAATTTGAACCAGTTGTCACAGCTGTTTAAAAAGATTTCATAAAATAAAAATGAAAATATTAAGTAATTCAATTTATTTGTATACTTTGAAAGGTTTAAAAAATATCATAAATATTTATGGCTGGGATATTGTAAAAAGAGAAATACCTATAAATCAGGAAAGCGAATTCTGTGGCGAGAAGAAGTTTTTACTTCTTCGACCGGTGTCCCTTTACTGTTAGTGAAAATATAATTGCACACCCAGATATACAGAACAAATAGAGTGGTAAAAAGATTAGAAATTTTCTTGAAAGTAATAAATAAACCTACCATGAAAAGTGAATAGTGAACATTATTTACCCCTCACTATGTCCAATTTGGGTGAAATTTCGGTCATAAGTATATTTTGATCTTGGATGATAGAATGAGTGATTCTAAGGTAAGTTTCAACAGATTCAGATGTAAAAAAGTTTAAATAATGCCTGTGGAACCGAAAAAACCAAATATCAGTGTTTTAGGTTTTTTCTGGTGATTTCAACAGTTTTATTATCTGAGCATTTGTCTCAATACCTGATGAGGTTAAATACCGATTTTCATTTAATTCCAACGTATGATTTCAGAGAAAATGGAAACTTTGTTAATCAGAACGGTCAAGTTTGGACTAGCTTGGACACTTTGGGCGCGGGTTGGCGCAGAGTACTCTTCTACCAAAACAACCCTTATCCCTTGTAGTGTCTTTCACTGTTACAACTGACTTGTTGCAGCAAGTCGGCTAGGAGCTATATGACATCAAATATGCTCAAATTATCACCGTAACGAAATGAAAATGATCTTACTTGTTAACCTAGCAATCCCAACCTTCCACAGTCGCAATTTCTGTGATAAGATCACTTGTTCATTTTTTTTTCGCTGTTTACATATTTCTCAATTAAAAAATCTGATTTTCTCAATACAAGTCTTTCATGGTAAAAATTCTTGAATGTTGTTTTAAAAGATATATTAATTATCAATTACAACCAATAGAGTTATCCAACGTTACAGCATCTTCAACACAGAAAAAAAGGATTTCTTCTTTTAAGTATACGTGTATGTTTAAAAAAATATAAAGGGTTTTCCAATAAGAGGTGTTATTTTGATATTCAAAGAAAAGTGCCATTTTTTAATATAAATGATCGGATGTTTATTTCATTATAAAGAGGAAGGTATGCCGTTAATAGTGGAAAATAACATCAGGCAAATGACCACCACGACCACGCTTACAGGACAATATCCTTTTCATGAAATTTTCCATAACCAAATCGCAAAGTGGCTGCCCTATGTCCTCGATAGCCTCACGAATTCCATCTTTGAGGTCTTGAATCGACGCTGGGCTGTTGGCGTAGACCTTCTCTTTCACGTGGCCCCAAAGAAAGAAGTCGCAAGGTGTTAAATCACAAGATCTCGGTGGCCAATTGTGATCACCTCTTCGAGAGATAACACGGTCCGGAAACTTTTTCCATAAAAGATCAATGGTTTCGTTGCTTGTGTGGCACGTAGCGCCGTCTTGTTGAAAGTAAACGTTGTCCAGATCAAACCACATCTGCTCCGGCCATAAAAAATCGTTAATCATCTCTCGATAGCGCAATCCAGTCACCGTAACTGTTGCTCCAGCCTCATTTTCGAAAAAGTAAGGTCCAATGACTCCGCCGGACCATAAACCGCACCAAACAGTCACACGTTGAGGATAGAGAGACTTTTCAACAATAACTCTTGGATTTTCTGAGCCCCAGATCCGACAATTTTGCTTGTTGACGAAGCCACCGAGGTGGAAATGGGCCTCATCACTCAAGATGATTTTTCGATGGAATTCTGGATCATTTTCATGCATTTCAACGACCCAATCAGCAAAGACACGACGTTGTTGATGATCGGCCGGCTTGAGTTCTTGTGTTAACTGGACTTTATAAGCCTTAAGACCCAAATCTTTATGCAAAATACGGTGTAATGACGTTTGTGGAATGGCTAATTCCAAAGAACGACGAGGAATGGACAAACCTGGGTTTTCTTTAACACTTTCGGCTACAACAGCAATATTCTCGGCTGTTCTTGAGCGACGTGCACGGGTTTTATTCTTCACATCACTAACTTGTCCCAAGAGCTCGAATTTTTTCACCAATTTCTGTATTGCGGTCCGACAAGGTGCTTCACGGTGACCCAAAAATGTTCGAGTTTTACGAACCGTCTCTGCCAAATTTTCACCATTTTTATAGTGAATTTTAATAATTTCAATGCGTTGTTGAAGCGTGTATCGTTCCATATTTATTAATGGCGTAGTTTCTACTTGTCAAATGTCAAAAAATGATAGCTTCAAAAGTGACATCTACCGAAATAGCGGGCTATTCAAAATAACACCTCTTATTGGAAAACCCTTTATTTAATTCAAGTTGATACATCTTTCAATCAAGGAAAGTTGTTTGATGCAAGTATACCTATATGTTCAAAGGAAGATACTAATTTGTTTAACTAGTAGAGTATATTTAAAGCTAATAATCTTCATTAAAGTAGGGATTCATTTAAATTAAAAATATTACTGTTTCCTATGAAATATATTCATACGTTTCTTTAAATATTATAATAATGTTCATTTAAATTTAGTAATGTTATTGAAGTAGTAAGTGAGAACATTCTATAGATGTCGATAGATTCTGTTTATGCTGTAAATGTTATATCAAGTGTTTTAGATAAGGGAATTTGCAAGAGACATATTTTCAGTTAAACGTGATAAGATCAAACAGGATCTTTATTAAAGTGTAATAATTTTTCATAAAATTTATTTAATTTTCCTACTTTTGGGGGTAGGATTTTGTAATTTTTAAATTCGTAATTTCTAATTTGAATTTGTAAAACTGTAAATTTTGCAGTTTAAGAAAATCCTTACTCAAACCTCAAAGTAAGAAAATAAATAAAAGATTATGCAGAGATTTTTTTATATTTTTGTGCACAATTATAACTTAGAACAACTAAACAAAGATAAAGAAATCGACTAGACCAAGAATAATATCTATATTCACTTTGTAGGATGTTCTTATTTTTTTTATTCTTATTGTGTGGTTTTTGCTGTTGTTTAGTTAGTGGAAGATTCCCATATTTATTCAAAGAAAAGAAGCACAACACATTTTTATATTTTTAATATTTAATAAACGCCTTCAAACACATCACAACATAGAGCTTAAGGAACTCAAATAATAATA
>VTPC01005156.1:0-16556 GCA_011009095.1 Ignelater luminosus
ACTTTTTAATAATAATAAACTTAAATTAAAAGGAGACCTTCCAGTTTAGATAGAAAAGGAATGTAGTTGAAAAAAGGAAGTACCTTAACTAAAGTTAGCAATTCCTGTTTGGACTATCGACATGAGTTCAATAGTCATACAAGCAGTTAGCAATTTGGGTTTGGGGATTATAAGCAGGTAGGACAGAGTTAGCAATTTGTGATTATATTTCTCGGTTTTTAAAAACAGTTATTTAACTTTTGGTCTAGGCAAATTTCATAGGGAAAGTTACATTAACAATATTATGCTTATTCCTACATAACATTTACAATTCGATGGTGCTACAAGTTATTTGTGCTGTACTTCAAAAACTTTTTCCTTTCTGAGGTTATTATTTATGACTATTTAGGTAAAACGTTTATCTTTATAGTTAAATTATACCGCATTTTACCATTTTGGCACATTTTGTTCGCCACCGTTGTGAAATTCTTGTTTGTTGTTAAAATAGTTTATTACCAAGAAAGTTTAAATGTATAATTAAAGGACTTCGTTCACATTGGAGTGTGTTGATATAAAATAATACAAGAAAAGTCTTCTCCAAGTTTAAAATTATACATTGCAGCATTATTATTATAATATTATAATAAATCGTATAATTATTTAATTAGCAATTACTTATTATATCAACATAATATTTTATTATAATATTTCCATTAAGATTCAGACAACATAAAAATGTATGTCTCATCTATGGAAATTACTAATATCAGTAAACAATCAAATCTTCTGCTTTTCAAAAGTAATGGCACCTTTCATTTTTCTATTTGTTAAATCTTCTAGGAATTTATTCTTCCATTTTAAATTTCTTTACTAAATTACACTCAGAAGATCACGCATAAAAGATTCAGCAAAGAGTATAAAAGATGAGATTGCAGAATTCTAAATCAGTTATAAAAGACAATTGTAAGTGATAGTCTAGTCTCATAAATAATTGTAAATCAATCATTTTAAATAAATAGTCACGGAGCTATTCTACTTTTAATTAAAAGCTGCCCTGGTGTTAGAAGGAACCCGACAACATACATCTGCATATTATACTCTTTCTAGAGATTTCTGTGGTCTGTCCAGGATGTCATAAAACCATAAGAATTAATGCAACTATTTTTCTTTTTCAACAACTACATTTCTAGGGTAGTTTTAGTTTTACGTATTTCGGAGTATATCCAGGTAGTTTTAAAGGGATGAATTCAACAATAGGATGTAAATAGCAGTAAGACTTTAATCAGTAACCCCAAACAAACACGTTTTACTGACACAAGTTTATTATGCTGGGTCATATCTTAGTTTTTAAACACAATAAATAATACTGTATTAGAGAAATTTTTGTATTAAAAGTAGTGATTATTATTATTTTCGAGAAATAGACATACTTGTGCACTGTGTTTTGAAAGTGTAAAGATTTCATTAATAAGTTCCATCCTGCTAACGTTGATGCATATCGCTTAAAGAAATTGTTTGAAAAACCCTGGTACAATTGCTGACATACAATTGAAGCAGGTAACTGACCTGTCCAATGAATGTCTGTATTTTGTAAAGGTGTAAAAAAAATTATCTATTCTTTTCTGGTTTTATGAGTAACTATATTTAAAAGAGAAAAACAACAGTTTTACGATATCCTGGACAGAAATTTCTAGAAATAGTTATAAATGTTATGTGTGTTAAATTGTCGAGTCGGGACACGTTGGCCCTTGCACCTAGATGTCGCCGCTGAAGCTTCATGCTATGCATGTCGTTATTTGAGCTCTATCTATATTCGACAGCAGGAAGTACGTGAGAACTGTAAAACGTTAATAAGGTCAAAACAGATCTGTCTAAGTGCACTTTTATACAATCCTCTCACATATTTAAAACTTTTGGAGAAGACTTTTCTTGTATTGTTATTATTTTATATCAATACACTCCAATTTGAATGAATATTAGCGGACCATTATGAGAAAATATTAAGAAGGTAATTTCAGCTAATATAAGGAAAATATTCAAAAATGCTACATTTAATAGTACTGGAATATTGTGTGCTGATTGGTACCAATTGTAATTTAAATATTCGTTACAAATATTATCTTAATATTATGGAATAATGTTCTTATAATATTATTACCAAATGTTAACAAAACATTACTAAAAACATATCGAGAAAATATTTTCATCTAATGTAAGCAAAATATTCAAAAGTACTACATTTAATATTACTGTAATATTTTTTGAAAATATTTTTATAATATTATGTGCTGCTTGGGTTACCACTGCATAAAGCTACTGGGTGACCTTTGTGGTTAGGTGCTACGTTTTACCGAAAGTCCTCCTTCCTACCCTGTAGGAAGAGATAGCTTTTTGGATTTGCTTTTCAATATGATTCGAGGATAACTTGTCATCCAAGATTACTCTTGATGGTTCTGATCTGAAGCACACGATTTTCATCCTTTGTTGTAGCAGAACCGGAAGTATATCATCTCTCCCTGCACTTTGTATGGTTTAAATAAACTGATTTCCCATTTTGATCTTATCAGAACAGACTACCTTAGTGGCCAGTTTCCAATTGTCAGTTGTTGCGATTGGCTGAGGGAATCTGGATGGTATCCACCTGTTATTGAGAATCTTAGATCCAGGGAAATAGACTTTCACTTCTTAGGGCACCTATGCTGGAATTCTTTTGTAGTATTTCTAATTTCAAATAAGTTTCTATATAAGAGAATATAGAATACCTTACGTTCAGGGTTCAAATACAGATATTTTTAATGTAAGCTGAAGGTATTCTTACAATTTAATGCAATCCGTACAATTACGTCAATAGTTTATGGATGTTTAATTTAAAATTAGCCAAAAAACGCAATATAAATTAAAGTAAAGGTGTTAAATTTTAGAAACGAATACGTGTAAATGTTTTGTTGGTAAAAACACTTAAAGTTTTTTTTGCTGAGCTTGTGACGCTTTTTTCGGTCGGCGGACGTCACTGAAGGTGATCGAGTTTCAATAACTTTGTTACAAGCTAAACATGAAATCTGAAAAGACAAAGATCTTTACCGAAACCAGAAGCAACTTTTAAAGTTTTTAACTTTAATTTTGGTTGTCCTAGCGAGATGTGTGTATTCAGAAAATCCTCCTGTCAGTTGTATTTTTTCAATGTAATTATTTTGAAGATTTTTAGTAGAGTGTTATACTCCTAATACCAACAGCTATTTGTCTTTGTAGCAGTGTACATCAAACAATTTTAAAGAAGTAATACATTTTGTTAACTATATGTGATTCTGAAGAAACGATTTTTTTACACACGTTAATAGTAGTTAATATTTAGAAGAATTAGAATAATTTTAATCTTAACTAAGTATAGTCTGTTAGTATTTTTGTAGTATTACCTCAAACACAAAATCCACTGGAAGCTAGACGTTTCTTGATACGCACCAGAAATAGTGACAAGGTTTTAGTAAAAACAACAATAAAAAGTATCTTAATGGTAATAGATATTCTAACGTTAGAAGATGATGCTTACATAATTAATGGACAAGAAGTTATTGTTGATTTACAAGAAGCTCCTTACAGTTACGTAACGCAGCTTACTCCCAGAATTTTGAAAACTCTGGTGACTTTCATTCAAAGCGCATACGCTGCGAGGTTTAAAGGAATATATGTTATTAACGTACCTTCCTTTCTTCACGCAATAGTTAGTCTTTTCAAATCTTTTCTTTCTGAAAAGATTAAAAATAGAGTGAGTTGGAAATTTGTATTTTAATATTAGCTACATATTGGTAATATAATACGTAATTTCAGGTATACTTTTATTCTGAAGGTAATATCGAGAAGCTTTATGATGTTATACCGATGTCTATCTTTCCAGAAGAATATGGTGGGCATGCAGGATCAATGGACAAATTATCTGGTAAGTTGAATCTGAAGATGAAAGGGCAACTTTAAGTATATTAATTTTACTTTGAGGTCAAGTTAAATCAAGAGTAGAGAATCACCGAGAGTGGTTTGTAGAGGACTTGAAAAATCGTTCAAATGAATCAAAAAGATTAGTAGTGCCAAAAGTTGACTTAGAAGTTTCTTCAATGGAAGGTTCATTTAGAAAATTAAACATTGACTAGCAGAGATTTGTTTGAAGAAGCGATAAGAGAAAGAAGGAAGCTATACATATCTAAACTAGGGTTAAAATAAATTCTTCTGAAAGAAAAGTTAATAAAAAAAACTGGTATGGTTGTTTTTCTCATGTTAAAAAAAGATAAGAACTGTGTTAGAAAAGAGTGTTAAATAAGAAGAGTTTATGGATATTTTGTATACAGTGTCTACAAAAAGTCTGCACCCTATGGGGAAAATTTTTATTGGATGATTTGTGGAAAATTTATTTTCGACATCAGTCAGAATTCGGTCAAATAAGTCCATTTTTCACACATTTTCTCTAAAAATGTCAAATTTGACAGGTAATGGGAACCACAGGATTCCTTTTGATTAGGTCATTTTTGGTTCTAGAAATAAATTTTCCATAGAGTCTTCAATAAAGATTTTCCCATATGGTGCAGACCTTTTGGTGGACACTATATGTATAGTTTTTGAAATTAGTTATGATGTAGTGTGTGGTGTATGGTATAATATATTATGGTTTATGTCCCATGAATCATGTTATCACAGAAAAATTAAAATAATAGAAAATTAAAATTAAGTTGCACCAACTAAATGGACTTTTATTTATGATCATTTGGGTAAAAGAAGAACAAAGGAGAAGGAGAAATCAACGGATAAATAAAGAAGAATCGGTAATAAGTGGAATGTGAAGAAGGAAGGAATGAGGGTGAGTGTATGAATAATTCAAAATGACTATAATAAAAGAAATATTCATATTAATTGAAGAACTTTATTTGATAATAATTATGCAACCCGCCAAACCAAAAGATAAAACAAAGGAACTCCCAAAAAAATAAAGAGGATTCACAGTCAATGAGCTGGGAGAATAAAAAAAAACCCAGCAGGAATTTGAAAACTCTTTTTTGCAATGAGTTCTATATGACCCCAAAGTAATACATGACTATTGAGACTTTCCCTCGCCCCCCTTCTACCCCAAATCGCGAAATCAACTCCTTTAACCATCCCCTTTTTGGAGATTTTTTTTTTATTTGTGAAAATGTGTGAATCTTGACTCAAAAAGTGGTTTTTAGGAGGTTTTTTTGGGTCGCTGATCACGAATCCAGCATTAGTTTTCGGGAAAAGTTTACCGTTTTGAATTTTTCCACGAAAATGGGTTTTAGAAAGTTTTTTTGGTCGCTGATCACTAATCCGAATCCGGAAAAACCACCCTGGCCGTGGAAAATCTCAAAAGTCTGCCTATTTTCAGAAAGCGTTTTGACATTTCAGCTCGAAAATGGGTTCTAGATAGTTTTTTGGGTCGCTGACTACGAATCCGATATTAGCTTTCGGGAAAAACCGACCTGGTCGTGGAAAATTGGAAAATTTAAAAAAGTTTTTTGTTACATGTTTTTGTTGCTATTTTCGTAGTGGCAGCATGCTATTACCTCGAAATCGACATGAAACACGTTTTTTTAAATTTCCCAATTTTTTTCCACGGGTTTTCCGCAATTTTCACTGCAACAGTGAAAACTGGTTCTAAACATGTTGACTACATTAAAAGCGAGATGAACTGCTACCTAAGAGCGGTTAAACATGAGAAAAATGAAGAAAATGACCAAATTTTCCAATTTTACACGGCCAGAGTGGTTTTCCCGGAAAACTAATATCAGATTCATGATTAGCGACCAGAAAAACCCCTAGGATCCATTTTCCAGTTAAAATTCAAAATGTTCACGAACAAGAAAACTTTTTCCAGAAATAAAGCCAAATTTTCCGTTTTTCCACGGCCAGGTTTACTTCTCTGGGAAACTAATGCCGGATTCGTAATCAGCGACCCAAAAAACTATTTGGAACCCATTTTCGAGCTGAAATTTCAAAACTTTTTTTCGAAACTGGGCAAAATGTTTTGATTTTCTACGGCCAGGATGGTTTTTCCGGAAATTCGATCAGAGTGTTTTTTTTATTCGGCCTTTTTTCCTAGCTTATTGACTGGACTATAAGATTCATAGGTGGTATTAGTAGTAAAAATATAAATGAAAAAGTAAAATCTTAAACATTCAAAAGAAGAAAGTTACTATGATGGAATTGGGTATTTCCATATACAATGAGATCCAAATGTAACGGATAATTATCGACCTTATTAAGCGTGTAAACGAAAAATCTAAAACAGGTCAATTATTAAATTTAAAATGACATTTTCTGGCGTTAAAAAATTAGCCCTCCCCTACTTCAACCCCCTTCCAAGAAGCAGAAAGTGAATAAAGAATCAAGATACCAAAATAAAAGAACCAAAAAAAAGACTAGGAGTAGAATAAGGGCCTGGATAAACTGAAAGGCATTATCAATAGAATGAATAAGAACATTAAGGAGCTGGCGCATTTAGTGGACATAAATAACAATACAAAGCTGGAAATTAAAAACGCTGTAAAGAGTCTGGAGGGTCAGTCTAAAGAGTTAGGACATAAATGCGAAAACCTAGTGACCCAAAGAAGTAAGAAGAGAAACCCCGCCGACGAAACAAGCAGTGTGGTTATTTATACAGATAGAAGTAAGAGGCACTAAGAGTGATAAAGATAAGCAAACAGAAGAGAGAATTACGACGATACAAAGTGTGCTGTAAACTAAGGAGAGCTACGAGGATATCGCTATCTAGAATGAGCAGTCGAGGAAATTACGTGTTGCTCATAGATCCCAGGAATAGTACCGAGGACAGAATAATTGATGAGCTTGAAGTAAGATACGAGGGACTAAAAAAACTCACCGCAGAAAATAACGGACAAATAAATTATATGGCGAAGTCAACCAAAACCAAGACGAGTAGACTTGCTGGGCAAGAGGAGAACAGCGTTGTGTATATAAACCCAGTCGAGATATACAAAACAGGGATAAACGATATGGAAAAGGTCTATGCCTATATCGAGGATATGATGAAGCAAATAGGCTTACACAAAGAAACTCAAGAGATGGCTAGAACTAAGAAACTGAACCTGATGGTAGGGGAGGGTCTCGATGAGACGTATATCCGAGAATATGGGAGTATATGCTGCAGGACAAGGATACTGGTATCGAAATACTAGCTCGTAACCTGTAACGGGAAAAACCTGAAAAAGAGGCCTAATTTCCGTATAAGCCAGAAATCGGAAGATTTTCAATCTTGTAGCTCAAAGTTGAAGATTGGGCGTGGTCCAGAGATAATAAATGACCCAAATAATCACGTTATTGCCTGACCCTATGGCTTAGATTTCAACTGAGAACCAATAAAAAGATACCTAGAGAGCGCCAGAAGCTGGAAATAAAAGAAAGAAACCATTGCCCAACCCACGCCGCTTCTCGTAGGCTAACACCCTGTATATGAACATACTTCCAAATAACACACTGTATATAGGCTTCACTTAAAATATCACCCTGCATATAGGCTTCGTTCGAAATATCACGCTGTATGTAAAAACTTAAAATCGAGTCCTGAGGTCAAATTGTATTCTCTTTACTTGCTTGAAAGAATTGCTTGCAACTAATCTCATCGGATTTATCAGTACACCCAATACTTGCATGTTTGCCATATCTATTTTTTGGTAAGAATTCAATTTTTAACAGCACCTTCAAGAAGATAAATATAATAGTTGTGTGCTTTATCAAGGGTAATTGTTGTTTCAACAGATTTATTTGTTGAATTCGTAATGGCTAATGGTTTCTGTTTATTTAGTGTTAAAGATGTTAACTTTTGACCACTTGTACAAGAAAACTAAGCTGAGGAGAAATTTTTTTTTTACAAATTTGCAATTAGCACTCAGAGAAGAAGCTTTATTGGCATTTACGGGACACCCTATATATTTTATACAGGGTGTAAAGAAAATGGCGGAAAAACTACAGTTGGTTATTCTCTGCTGAAAAATAAGAAGAAACTTCCTATACCAATTTAGCCTTAACTACCTATTTTTCGAAATATTAGTAATTAAAGCTTTTTGAATTTAGCAACGCGGTACGTTTAAAGGAGTGAGTACGCGAGTTGTGCTTGCAATCTCGTATCTTAGTTACCATTGTTGGAAACGTACTGTAACGTTGTAATTATTCAAAAAACATTTCTTGCTAGGAATTTACCATTTTAAGAAGTGGATTACTAATACAGTAGTATAAAAAAACTATAAACGGTACGTAATTGGCGTTTTTACGTTTAACCTTTGTTTATACATTAATATTTTGTTAGATTTATTAAGAATGCGGAATCATCTAAGCAATTCAAGACTTCCAATAACTTCTTCAAGATAGTGGTAACAGCAACATGGTATAGAGGTTTTCTGTTTATTTTTTACCATAGAATAACGTACTGAAATTTTTTTACTCCATTTCCTTTACACTATGTGTACACCTTTAATAAACAAAAAGGGCGCCGTATCAAAATAGACCTAGAGCGTAATCAAACCTAAATCCGCTTCTGCTTGTGTTATATTATCACCGTTTTTGTTTTTTATATTCTTTAGCATAATTAGTTTTTTGTTTCTTGTTTGGTTTGGCATTCCATAGAACAACTTCTGATTTTCCGCGTGTACAATCGCCACTTTTTGTCCGAATTCCTCCCATGCCCTTAGTTTGCCTCTTTTTACCAGATCTTTAACTATCTTTCTTTGATTCTTATACTTCTCATAGTTTTCATCTTTTCTGTTGTCAAATACTTATTCCATGCTTGTTTCTTCTTCTTAAAGTCTGTCTGAATTATTTCATTCGACCATGTTGTCTCCCTCATTCTCCTGTTTCCGATCTTAGTCATACCACATGTTATTTCTGCTGCTTCTTTTATTTTCTCTTTGAGGTTCTTCCATCTTCCTTCTATATCTATATCTCTTTCCCTCCATTCAGCCTTATTAAGTTCCTTATGGTAACCTTCTCTTACTATCTAGTTTCTCAATTTGTAAGTCTTGATCTGTTTCTTCACTATTTCTCTCTGGTTTTGGTTCTTTTTGCATTTCTTTAAACTACGCCACGTGTGAACGCGGAATTACAACCGGTGGACGGGTGAAATAAATAAATGTGCAAAGTAAGAAGTGCTTATCTCAACAAAAACGGAGGCAATGGAAGCGATAAATAAAAATAATTTGAGAGTGTAGGATAGGCATGCGAGGCGCAAACGAAAAGTGTAAGATAAAATCGGAGACATAAACAGCGACGATCACTATTCAGAGGATACAAAAAAAGAGAGAGTGTGGGAATAGAGGAAACCTTCAAGAAAAGTAAGAAGATGTGGAGAACACCCCAGAAGCAAGGTAGAGACAAGGATAGATGCCTTAATAGAGTTAGTTAGAGGGTTGGTATGGACGTAAAGGAGATGAAACAAGACCGGAAAGCATATCGAGCTGAGAGAATTGAGAAGCGCGAACGAAGTACTAAGAGAGGAAAATAAAAGGGTTAAATAGAATATGAAAGACATAGATAAAAGAATGAGAAATTTAAAGAAGGAACAGATAGAGAACAACATAGAAATTTCTGGAATAAAGATGGAAATAGATAATCAAATGGATCTAAAAACTGGAATGGAAAATTGTATAGAGAGAAATATGGGCACAAAGATACAAATGAAGCAAGCAAGAAAAATACGTGCTACAGCGTGTAAAAGACGGAAAAAGAAATAATAATGAAAAATAAAAATAAGTTAAGAAGCCTACAAGAAAAAGTTTACATAAACAGCGCACTGATAAAGGGAGAACAGGAAACTCAGAAGAAGATAAAAGACATTGCGGACAACGAGAGGAAGAAGGGAAAAGAAGTAAAGGTGGGCTACTATAAAGTAATGATTGATGAGCGTGAATGAAGATGGAGTTATGAGGATGACAAGCTAATAGAACATAGAAAGGATGCTACAATTCAGTAACGACTCCTTCGGAGTTCGTTGAAAGTACAACGAAGCAGTTTTAGAGAAAGCAAACTACTTGTTTTTAAAATGGCATTTCTTGGCAGTTTTCAATATATAAATCAGGATTTTTTACTTTTAATGTGGATATCTCCAATAGTTGAACTTGGTAGTAACTGAAATTAAAATCAAAAACTTTGTAACCAATATCTAAGTAAGCCTTTAATTACTCAGGACTTCTATTTTATGCTGTATCAAAGCTAATAATTATCTAATGTTTATAGGGAAATTATAATGTAATGAGTGACATGCTTATACCTAACATTAGACCTTTGATTATTAGTCAGAAACAAGGAAGGTTGAGAGAGGTGCGTGCATTCTAGATTTGTTAAATTTTTTATTTTCTACTAAAGAAGCTTTCATAGTTTGACTGCTACTTACATAACTAACAATAAACAAGTTACTACAGACTTAGCTTTAGCTTTAAATTTACAATAAACATACAAATAGTTTTAATTCCAACTACAATATTGTATTCTTTACCAAACCTGGCATTTATGCACTGGGTTCATATTGGAACCAAGAGGGCATTTAAAGTCTTTAGAAAATAACTCACTATTTCTTAACGATCCTAAAACTCTAAAATTAGGAGGAGCATGCACGTTAGTTAAAATATGTTCCTTTAAATATTCAGTCTTTTGTGTAGTACACCACAAATTAGCTGTAGAAATCCAAAATAACTGTCTCGGTGTATACTTCAAATCTGGAAGCCGCGATTCTTCTCCATTAACTTTGACCCATTCCTCGTAAGCTAAATAGGCTTCTTTAACTCCTCCATTATCCGCTATGTTTTCTCCCAAAGTGACAATACCATTAAGCTAAAATGAAAAATTGTATTCCTGATTATAAAGTAGGCTAGATGTATCTCTTACGTGTTTATTGACTGCAGTAAAGTTTCCGTATTGGTCAATAAAGCACTGAGCTTTTTCAACAAAGGCTTGTTTTGTCTTTTCTGCCCACCAATTGTTAGCTGATCCATCTTTATCAAATTGTCTACCAAGATCATCAAATCCGTGTGTGATTTCATGGCCGATTGCAAAGCCAATTGATCCATAATTCATATATTTGGGCCTATCGGCGCTAAAGAAAGGGCTTTGCAAAATACCTGCTGGAAGTTCTGTTGGAATAAAGCAGATTGATTAAAGTAATTACAGAAATAAAAACAATTTAGATAGATTTTTACTAATTTTACCTTTAATAATTTGAAATACTTACGTAGACTGTTCTCAAAGCGGTTATAATAAGCATCCACGGAAGCAATAAAGCTGCGTTGAATCCAGTCACTTCTATTATAGGGTTGTGGTAACACTCCATAGTCAACGCCTTCAGCAAACTTTCTTACAATCATACTAAATTCCAAAAAGTTATCTGTTGTTCCTTTCAACTAAAAATGATGTGTGGAGTTAACAAAATTAGTATGACACAATTTTCGAATAAAAAACACGAAAATAGTAAACGTTAAATTCTTGTACCTCAGAGTAATATTCAATTAATTTCTCATCATCAAGGAACTCCTGTGAGTAACCTACGAAAGCACCCATTACTTCAGCCTTTTCAATAGCTTTAGCTTTTGTGTCTTCATCCATCCAATCTAATTTTTTTAACATTTCTATAAACGTTTGTTTCAGTTTTATTACCAATTCTTCAGCAATCCTTTTTGCTTCCTCATTAAAATAACGACGTACATATAAAGCACCTGCAGCTATATGCATACTAAAATAGAAAACAATAATTAATGCAATAAAACAAATAAAATAAAATTACTTCAGGGAAGCTATCTCTGTGCATTCTTTCCATCGTGGTTTGTGTTCACTAATTCCTGCTACTACGTTTGCAAATTGTAAGTGTCGATCTCTAAGTTCCTGATTTAAAAATCTCACTGAAGTAGCTAAAGCTCGATAGAAAAGATAATTTGCTTGAACACTAAAAAAATTGATTTAAGTTTAATTTGATAAATTAGCCCAGAAGTTGAAGTTTACCGTTTAGGAGTTGTTTCCATTAACTTCTTTAATTCAGTTAGGAAATTAGGATAAACAACATTAGTCACATTAGATGGAGTTATTAAAAGACTTGGACGATCCGCTAAATTGGTAAGGAATTCTTGCCAAGGAATACTGGGAAATTTCTCTTGCATCTCTTCTATTGTCATTTGGTTTGTAGTAGCTGTTGCATTACGGCGTTCTTCTCTTGAAACCGAAATCTATCAAATAGTAAAATTGTAGATCTAGATACAGAACTGCTTTTTTTTTTTAATTTCCAAAATAATTTTGTAACAGTTGGATTTACTGTCATTTTATTCTACTTTTCTAACTGAAGTTATAAAACAATTAAGAATTAGCTACGTTTGTTAAAAGCCAACCACGAGTTTGATGAACATCCACTGGCATATGTCTAAACCGAAAAAGCCTTGACATTCTTGACTTAGAAACAAAAACTGAAATGCTGCTACTACATATAAGAAGCATTTCAACTGTAACTATGAAAACCTTTGAAAGTCTTCCGTAAATTAATACTAACTTTAAAGCGAAAGCAAGAATGAAGGTATAAAAAGGTCGAGGGTATTAATGTGTTTTTAATTGTGTTAACTGTGTCTTTGGTTGCGGAATTTTTTTTAGCGATAAGGCAGAGGACACCTTGCGGCATACAAGATTACTGCATTCTGTTGATCCCACAAGCAGCTATATCACACATTTGATGTGAAGACTTATTTTCTTCTGCCATGGTGAGTAAGCTGCGTTCAAGACGACTTGTTTTGGACCTTCATTTGTCACTCCTGCCCTAACGATGTGAATACGACTAGCAGTTCTGGTGGATGACATGCTCGTAGTCCGTGATGATCCAGCATCGACAGCGTGGATGCAGGTCTGGTAGAAGAATGCTTCAATCATAAAGATGCTGACAAGTGATGCAATGAACTGATATGATGAGAAGGAAATGCGCTACTTCTTTCACTTATGTTTGGCTGTAAAAAACGTTTTCTGTGGTGTACCACATAGTACAGAGTGCAGTTGGTCGATGTAATAGCTCTCGAGTACTACGGAATGCATCGAAAGACTAACGGTCTTATTAATATTCTAATTTATTCACACATCCCAAAGTCAAGTCAAATCACGAGAAAGTGCAAGTCTACCATTTGGAAGAAAGGCCTGAAGTACCACTTCATGCTAATTCAAGCTGGAGCAAGTAATAGACCCATCCACGTTATCCCGAATTGGAGCAAGTAGCAAGTGTCAAACATTAAAGAAGAAGTGAAAAAGAAGGAGACATCACAAGTACGACTGAAGAACCGTTTCTTCTCAATCCGTGTAGGAGTTAGTAACAGTTGTCTCCATTTCAGTAAAAAGGCAAGAAAGCGAGATACACTACAAGTCCGCCTGAAGGACGTTACCAGTATTCACCACCTGAATAAAAGAGAAAGAAAGTGAAACACACCCCAAGTAAAATTCCTCCTGAAATACACATCACGACGGAACAAGCCTAGTAATTCCGTTACAGGATTCATATTACAAGTTACAAGGACAACCAAATACAAAAGAGCTTACACATCACCTCACCAAGAAGGTGCGATTCGCTACGACAACTCAAGTAGATACAGCCGAGCTGTAAAAATTTCTGCGAGATTCCGGAGTTCACAATAACTTAATCCAAGGGACACTTTAATATAACAAACCGAGACGAGTTAATTAGCATACAATGGGTCTAGAAGTGTACCCACTCACTTTTAGGGTAGAGCTGATGTTATTAGCCCAGGTGGTCCGTCTTCTTCCACGAGGTCTCCTTCCTTCCATCCTTGCCTCAAGTGCTTGTCTTGAATACCTGTAGTCTTCTATACGATGGACATGGCTAAACCATCTCAGCTGGGATGCTCTCACCTTGTCCAACAGAGGGTCCACTCCGAGGTCTATCCTGATTCTTGAGTTTCGGATGCGATCTTTTCTAGATTTCGCAGCAAATCCTTTCAAATACCTCATCTACGCCGCTTGGATTCTGCTTTCAAACTTGCTAGTGAGGCTCCATGTTTCGCAACCATAAGCGAGAATGGATAGCTTTGTGATCCTGTTTACTTCTAGCTTTGTACCCCCACTGACTTTCTGTTTTCTCAGGAACGTAAGCCTGATGGCGTGCAGCATTCTATACGTTTCTAAAGCTGTTCGTCACTAAAAATTTACACACCTAAATACTAAAATTGGTGCACCTGCTCCAAAGCTTTTCCTTTGATCGTGATAAGATGGATACACTGTTCCCTAGATATAATCATTGTCTTGGTTTTCTTTATATTTGCTTTCAGTTCCACCTTCTCCAAGGCTATAATAAAGAAAATGAAGTTGTATTGCAGCTTGTGAACTGAGTCTGCCATCAATACTACATCATCGGCATATATCAGCGAATTTATCATTATCGAAATAAGCCGCCAATTTCTTGGCTTGGATTTCTTGAACCCTGGACATTTTTTCAACGCCAGAATATCCCCTTGTCTTACTCCCGAGTTGGTACTGGACTGCTTTGAGGTACAATGATTGGACCTTACTTCATTTCTGCAGATGCGATGGAAGCTTTTATTTCTTTTGGTCAGTTCGTTTAACACACTGTAACTTCCCAAAGCTTTCCATAATATGGATTTTCAAGATACCCAGTCAAACGCCTTCACGATATCAATAAAGCAGAAATGAAGTTTTTTATTATACTCTATGGTTTTCTCAGTGGCTTGCTGAGTCGCAAATATGGCGTCTTGAATCCCTCGGTTAGGTCGATAGCCCGAATGAGCTTATTCCAGTTCTGCCTCTATTTGTGTTCTTGGCCTCTTTTCAAGCATACGCCTATAGACTTTTCCGGGTACACTGAGTAGTGAAATATCGCGATGGTTACTGCATTCACGGCTATCTCTCTTCTTAAATAAATGTGCAATTATTACTGAAAGTTGTCAGTCTTTGGGGATTGTGGATATCTCCCAAGCGAGTGTAAGCATTCTGTGAAGCATTTTCTCCGAAACTGGTAGCATATACCTCAGCATCTCCAGAGTTATATTTTCTTTTCCGGCAGCTTTACCTAATTCAACCTTAGACAAAGCTTCCTGTACCTTAACAAGGTTCGGGGCTGCGTCTGGATGATTGCTGGTCAGCTGTCTTTGACTTTCTGTTTCAACTTCCTCCTCATCATTACTGTCCTCCCATGTCACAGTATCATTATTCAGGAGATCCTGAAAGTATTCTTTTTATATTTTTATGATCTCATCTGGCTTTGTAGGTATGACTGCATCTTTACTCTTTATGAATTTTAGAGGACAGTCTCAAGTTGTCTCCTTGCACACGTTATTCATCGTTTTGTAAAACAGGTTCTGATTTTCTTAAATACTCTGTTCTAAAAAGCTGCCAGATTTCTCCCAAGCCAATTGCATTGAGATTTTTCATGCTTGACCTTCAGTTTTTGTTCCTTGTAAGCATTGTAGGATTGTTGGGTTTTATTTCTTTCTCACTTCTTCGTAGTACTTAAGATTTGTACTTCATCCTTCTCTATCTCTCCCACCAACTCCCTCAACTTTCCGTTGATGCTCTTAACATTCCATGTTGCATACTTGAAAATTCTGTGTCAGGGCCAGTTTATTGACTGTTTGACCAGCCCGGATTTTTCTTTTTGTCTACTTTTAACTAATTGATGTTTTGGGTGTATCAGAGATTGGCCCATAGCACCGGAACTTGATGGGAGGGCTGCTTTCTTAAGACGTACAAGCATGACATTCCTCTCCTTTATAATATATGTTTATAGTCACTACTTCCTAGACGAGGCTATTCGGTTCCTCCAATCAGGTTGCAGAGGGGACTTCTCCTTTCTCATCCGGGTACGATACACGCTTTTTTTTTCTCAAAACATTTTGACTTTAAAAGGCATATTTAGTTGATCATAGGTAAAATTATTACTATGACATTTAGAGAATTCTAGGAAATACCAAACAATTAGATAAAAACTTTAGATCAGTACCATTCTTCTCTAAAAAGCTAAAAATTGAAAATATAAACGCAAGTGTTGGTTTAGGTCATAAATTTGTTACTAATCATCAAGCTTTGGTTTTTCAAATTTTGCAAAAATTTGTTTGTTTTATGAATCTTTTCATAGTTTTAATTTTTCTTTGTTTTTTAAATTTGCTGAAAAATATAACATTATTTCTTAACAAAGAACTGAATCATTTAAACTTATCATCAATTCAAACTGTCTGAAGTATTATATGTTGTTAGAACTACACAATTTTAATCGGTTGTATTTTAATTATCGGTCTACTATATAATTGGATGACGCAATTCTTTCCTTAGGATGATCTGGTAGTTGAGCGTGTTTAACATTGGGCAAGATTTATCCACGAGAAGACAAATAAATCTAAATCTGAAACCAACAGACGGCGTTAAGTTGTTGGACAAATAAGCCTGGATTATTGTACTGACTCGACTAACTCTACGTAATTCAATTTAAGTAGGCGACACTTGACATTAATAAGGACTGTTTTTTTCAGATTCTCTTCAGCAAATTGTATTCGTCTGGAAGTTAAAACAGTGAGAGTATTCAAAAA